>OU452220.1:12836795-12931850 GCA_911728455.2 Marthasterias glacialis | reverse complement strand
AGTCATTAGGAACAGTCGACGAAAAGGTTAGCTTTACCGATGAAGTTTTCAAAATGGACTAGCTGGATATAATAATTTATTTATACTGATAAAAAGATGAAAGGAGCTTTGATGCGTGATGTCATAACAGAAAGCCCGCGCCGCGGTATATACACATATTTATATATATATTTTAAAATGTTTTGAAAGAGCAACCGGTCTCTACAAAACAATGGTAGCCGACAAACTTGACAAACTACCTGTCTCATTATCAAACAAACTTTCAATTAGGGAGAAATGCAAAATAAAACAAGGGTTACAAAAAAAAAAAAAAAAAAAAAAAAAAAAAAAAAAACAGCTGTAACCAATGTTGAGAAGTGCCCCCTTTCTTCATACCAAAAGTTGATTAAAACATTGTACAGTACAATAGCCATGAAATGCAAGAATGTATGGATTTTTTTTCATTGAGTTGTGTACAAATCGTGCCTGCAGGAAGTCCGGGCTCTTTGGCTCTTTGATAAATTAATATGGTTATCTAAATATACACGACATCTCTCTAACCACACCGCGTTTCAAGTCAAGGACGTACCGGCTTATAATGAGATGTCGACGGTTGGTGTTTTTCTAAGAGTCGGTAGTCTTTTTTTTTTGTTGGACGCCGTGTGAAACACCTTGTAAAAAAAGAAGCAACGTGTCAATTTGAAGGAGTGGATGTAGCCTCCTCTCGAATATCATGAACGCAATTTTGGTTATGATTCATATTGATTGAAATAGTGTGAAATTGTGAAACTGGTCAACAGGAAACAAATAATTTTCGTATAACTGTTTGTTTTGCTAATTTTACTTTCATTATTACTTTCTTTTGTACATGTAATTTTTTGGTAATGTTTTGTAAATATCTTTCCGCTTTATGTATGTTCAGCTTTTCTCATGAAATATGGAAATAAATGTGAGTTTGAATTGAATTGAATTATGATGACAAGGGTTGCGAAAATACATGGATTTGGTCTGAAAGCAACATTGGTAAAAAAAAACATAACATAAATGTTCACAGATTTAAATATACCTGACATGGTATTAAGATAAGGATGTTAGAAAACTTTCCTTGAAATATTTCTGCCTAAAGTGTTATCGTTTTTAAATAATACATGAAATAAGATGCACATTATTAGTTTCCGTCTCAGTGAGACGAAAACTCTGCCCACAGAAATGCGTACAAAAATGCTGAATGCATTTTTACCGCTTGCTTGCAAAATGGAACAACGAAATGAGCTGCAATTTTCACAGGTTGGTTTTTATTACAGTCATCTTGATTTGTGCCAAGATTGGAAGCATTTACAGCCAGTTTACCAATGTTAAGCTGGGGCTTTATAGGGACCTCAAATCTCTTAAAATGATGATGTTTTCGAAATGCTGCAGTATCCTTTTTATGAGTTTTTCATGCAACAAAACACCTACAGTGTGTTGTAATTAGTGAGTAGTGATTCCGAAAAACATACAATATTGCCTCTCAGAAGTACAACCAGTGGAAACACACTCTACATAGAAACATACGGTCCGCCATTTTGTGGAGTTATAAAATTGATTCTACAAAATGGCGGACCGTGTTCTGTCGCGAAATCTAACAAAAACCATACAATTTCAAGGGATATTTATGTGAATCATGATATTCTACTTTTAACATATCTTTCTAATCATATTCAGTTTATAACAAACGCTTTGTACGGCCCAAACGCGGCCAATCCGAAGGCACCGTGTCCCTTTAAGATTTGTCGAGGAATAACTTGTCGAAGGAATAATTTGTGATTACAGGAATTTAAGAGCAGCTGTTGGGTAGTTGTTAAATACTTCAGTACTGTAAATAGCTGCAACTTTGTAATTTAATCTTGCCCGAACGCGTATTTTTTTTCCAGGACGAACGTGGGCAATTGACATAAAATGGGCGTGCGTAGCGGTCTCCCTTGCACAACTTGGTTTTAGTTTAACCATCGGAGCGTTTTGGTTTATGGTGCATAGGCCTATAGTGTCATAAACATGTAAGCTATAAAACGCTGTTTAATTCATCATCCACTACAAAGACCAAGTTCTGTTAGACTGTTTGTGGTTAATCTGCTAATGATTTGTATTGATTAATACTTCAGTTTTAGCCCGGTTCCGGTGTGTCTGAATTAAATGTTGTTGTTTGTTTTTTTCGCTTGTCGGTTACTTTTTACATTTTCCCTAATAAATAACTCCTTTCCGTAATTGGAAGTTTTCTGAGTTAGGGGATGGAAATGTTTTATCTTTGTAAGCTCCGTCATTTGTTATAAATTTGTAATGTTTTTTGTTTTTTGGTTTGTTTTTTTTTGGTTGGATTTACTTATCTTTTACATCTATGTTTTAGTGTCTTGAGCGTCTTTTTAGGCTGATTCTGGCGCTATTAGACATAATTATTATAATCATTATTATAATCCCAATGTTCTGAAAAGAACCGGTTGTGTAATAGCTCGACGTTTCGATTCGTGTGCGTTGATCATCTTCAGAAGAAAAGAAAAGATGTTTGTTTGTTTGTTTGTGTGACTCGCGCTACCACTGACTTAAATTGTGGCACGTGACTCAAACCTAAACTGGTAGTTTATGAAACAGTAATGTGATTAATATCAATGTCACAACATACAACTTTACTAAAATGGCTTAGTAACTGTGTTATTATTACCAAAAGCTGACTTTTGCTGTGACTCTGTCGGTCACGGCATGTATTTGCACGTAGTTTGCCATCAGCTCAGATGATGTAGTTACCCGCAATAGGTCACGTGATAACATGTAAACATTGGTTGCGCAATCGGTCTAATAACACTTGCTTTTTGGAAAAAGCACGGTTCATATGTTCAATTATTAAACCTGACTATTTTTAATATGCATGGATATACATTTTAGTCACACCCCAGATGTAATATTCGTGTCGTGAAACTGTGGCTTTCAGACGGACAAAAATAAGGAGTCGTTTCAGCGAATTAAAACTGCGTAGGTCATAACCGCTTTGGAAAGTGCACAACGAAGGTAGCGCCAAGTGATCAAACATGTACTGAAATAGTCAGCAGGGCGATCTAAATGAAGGCATTTGGATTGAAGTTCGGTCAGACAAAAATGGCCGCATCCCACTTTACTTCGCCGAATGGTGTACTTATGTCTGTCCAGTGGCGTAACTAAGGGTGTGTGTGTGTGGGGGGGGGGGCTTGGGGCACGTGCCCCCCCCCCCCAACTGATGTCTGTGCCCCCCCCCCCCCCACTGACGTCCGTGCCCATCCCCCCGGGGTCCCCCATTTGAAATCTGGACTTTTGAGATCAAAGATTACAAGAACAATATGTTACACTGTGTGAGCTTTTATGTAGTAATTTCAATGTTCATTAAACAATTTTTTATTATTATTTTTTTACACGCAGAATGTAATTTGTTTTACCTCAACACAAGAGCGCAGGCAAGGGGTTTGTTTAGGAAGAATACAAACGGAAACTGCAGTTTTAATATTGGCCAAAAGCGCCCCCTATGAAAATGGTGGCCTCCCCCCTCCTTGTTTCCCCCTCAAATGTTACCCTAGTTACGGCGCTGTGTCTGTCTGTATTAAGGCCATGTCACGCGAGGTCATTTACAGGCAACCAGTTCCAGGCAATCTCTTATAAGAAAACTCATTCCTATTTCAGTTGTTCTCATTATTTTCTCAGGGCGAGTGAGTTAAGCTGGAAGATTGTTTCTTGTTCTGCCAAAGTTTTCCTTTTGCATCCAGTGCAGTCGGTTTCCTCTATTAAAGTTATATGGGAAAAAAATTGCCCCGTGTGACAAGGCCGTTATGTTTTTTGGATCTCCACTCTGAATTCTGCATTAAACTTTGCGCAATTTGAATTCATCTTCAACGTCCCCAATTATTAATGAACAATAAAGACAAAAACAATAGTGAAAGAAAAACCAAACAAAACAAAAACAAGAAAATGTATGGATTTCACAGGCTTTGTTCACTGTTGTTGTGGGCCGCACGTTGCTGAATGCGTGCGGTGTAGCCTAAAAAACATAATAACAATAGCAGGCACGACGTTGCCTGTAGGCATAAAGGCTTAAGGCTACAATAATGATTTTTATGTTTTGAAAACTTGGGCTAGGTCCCTTTAGAAAAGTATGTTTTAAAGCGCGTTTAAAGCCCCAGCTCAACATTAGTAAGACAAAACAACAACAATATTCACAGATTAAGATATAGGTACCTAACAAGGTATAAAGATAATGAGGGTAAACAATACTCCTTGAAATAATTCTGCCTGGTGAAGTGTCATCGTTTCTAAATAAGAATTGAAACAAGATCATAAACTAGTTTTCGTATCGGTGTGAGACGAAAACTCTGCCTACGGGAATGCGTACAAAAATACTGACTGCATTTTTTACATCTCGCAAATGAAAAAAAACGACATGAGCTGAAATGTTCACAGGTTGGTTTTATTAAAAAATATCTTGATTTGTGCAAAGAATGCAGGCATTTACGGTCAGTTTGCCAATGTTGAGCTGGTGCTTTAAAGGCAAAGTATACCTTTGGTTTTTGAAACCGTACATTTGCCTTAATGCTATATAATTATAGATATATGCCATAAAACTAACCTGTGTAAATTTCAGTTCAAAAGATGGCAGCGTTTTTGAGATATCACCAAAAATCTGGAGCGGTTGTGTTCACGCAGAAGAAGTATCCGTCATTGGAATACACATTCTGAGAAGCGTTACGGCCATAACGCTTCTCAGATTCAAATTTTGGTGGGGATAAAAAGTGATGTATTTTTCCATAACTGCAGTTCTTCGAAGTGAAACGTTTCTCAAAATGCATTATACTATCCAAAGCTGCAGTACGTCTTACCAAGAGAGTTATTATTGCCATAAATTTTCAGAGTCATTTAACCAAACGTATGCAGACCCCTTTAAATGGAATTTGCATCATTTGCAGACATAAAAACATGTACTTCCAAGGTACTAGTACTAAATACTAGATTAATAACATACTGACTGAAGGTATTCCCAAGTATGCATTGAAATCGTTTCGCCAGGTGTCATTTCATTTAAACGAAACATGCAATTTGTTGCATCTGGAAGCGATGGTCGGCCGACCATCGTTTGCAAAAAAAACAAAAAAACAACAACAACAACCCACAACGGGTTATGTAAAATTGGATTCTTCATCTTCGTAGAAACAACCGCTCCTGATTTTCGCCAATAATTATCTAAAAAACTCTATTACCTTTTGAGGGTGCTGTCGTACATAATCTCTATGGAACTCAAGACGTCAGACGCGTAAGTTCTGATAAACAGCGGGGATCATGCATTGTGCGGGTATCACGTTAGTTGATAACAATCATAAACGGCCGATGAGTGTTCCAGTTGATTGCACCCGAAGAGAGCGATAATCAAGCCTAAGTACTCAGAATCCCACTAATGAGTAAAAAAGACTAACAGCAAATTATGTAAATTACTACAAATGCGTTTTTGCTTTGTTCTTTGCCAGAGTTGTTATAGCAACCGTAAACTGTTAATAACTACCTGGTAATGGGTTACTTTGGAACGATAGGCATGGCAGCAGACATACCAGGCAAATTGTCATTGTTTGCGTAGTTATGAGCATGCACACATTTTTGAGAGCAGTGATAATTACCTGGTAAGTCTGCTGCCACCTAGCGTCCTCCTAAGTCTCCCATTGTTAGGTATCGATAAAAAAGATAAAAACCAAGGGAACCGAAAACCCAAACGAACACACATCTCAACACAGACGACCACCCATTCCCCATTGCGTCCCCGTGGAGATTTATTTTGTTGGTTCCTTTGTCCCCGACTCCCTGTACTTAACGTTCCCAAATATACCTTCTTTTGACCTCTAGACGAGGGCGCCCTACTCAAATGACGTCATGTGCATAAGGTCTATTGACTTCGGTCTCCATAAGCCATTTTGAGACATGGTAGACACGTTTAGCAGTACACTGCTAGGTTTTGGTAAATTTGTCTGCGCCAAAACATTGATGTTACTTCACATAAAAGCTTTTAAAAAATTATCATTTTACTGTGGTGATTTTTTTAAACTAAAAAGTTCAGATTTCAAATGAGAGGCGCACCTGGTGCACGTACATTCCCCCCCCCCCCCCCCAACTCACCGTGCCACCCTTAGCTATGCCGCTGGGATAGGGAGCTGTGAGTCGTCGTTTCGCTCCTTTGCATTTTGACTACGTTAAAGTCAAGGTAAACATTTTGACAGCGAAAGATATATTGAAATATATTAATGATTTGAAGGAAAAAAAGAAGAAAAAAACAAGCTGTTGCAAGCCGCTGATTAGCCTTCGAGAAATTACCGTACTACGCTTAAAACCCTTCAGTGTACGATCGAATTAAAAAGGTTCAGTCCGTTTGTAAACAATAGTTGTTTACGAAGCCATTTTACAGTCAAATTTTCCCAAACTCAGCAAGTTCATGTAAGAACCATGGCAGTAAACAATTTTATTGTTGACCTAGAAACTTGGTTACAAACATAAAGCTCAGTCAAACTCCCATAGGATGTGTACAAAATGTACAAAAAGCCAGGTTTTTCCTCCAAATTTGGCTTTTTGCTGTCAACACCCTGTCACCAGCTGTGTACCAGACAGCTAGTCTGTAATTACTGTTTGGGTTCAGGGGACCTCTAGCAGTCATTTGAGACCATTAAGAGAGGAGATTGTGTTCACCAAAGTAATGTATTTGCACGATATTCAAACGTACTGACAAAAATAGTAGTGTCACAGATACGACCTTTCGAAGAGTTGAATTTACCCCCTCAAGAGTTTAATCTCGGCTTCTGTTAGTTGAATCTATCTTGATCAAAGTTTTGTCACTGACCGAACCCTTTTAAGTATTGATGTAACACTTCCGTGAGGAGCATGTGACTGAGTGTACAGTGTTGGGGAAACTTGGGAGAAGGGCTTCGTGGTGGCATTTTGTGCTTTTTGTCAATTTTTTTCCCCAGTGGCCACGGTGAGCTATCCGATCGTTCCGTTTCAAACAGACCATTTTGTAGCAAATCAGCGTGAGGCATTATTGTTCCTTATTGGGATTTTAGGTCGTTAGGTTACCACAAATATCATGTTGATGAATAACGATTGGGATTCCTGGAAGAATAAATTAGCTGGGAGGGTTAGTCTTGAGTCACCAAGACAAGGATGGGGTTTTTCCTCGTCTTATAGGAGATGTTGTTTCTCCTTATCCTTTACAAATTCTCGTCGAAGACACCAGAGGGTGCACATCATTACTGAAGCTCTTGTGATAGAAATCAGCAGTAGATCAAACAACAAAAAGTAGTCGTTAAATATGAAGAAGGAATTGTCCAGCGCGAGTCCTTTGACGAAGTGAACTAACTCGTAAAGTGGATATTCGCCAAGGTGGATACCACAACATAGGGCCATAAATCATTCTGCATCTACACTATTAAGGAACATCTTGCCGATGTCATAGGGTATTCTGTCCTCCGGGTAATGTGTCCACCATACGGTAAATTAACGTGGGCTGGAGGAGTTTATTCAACAGAAGAGGGCACTATCAGAAGCACAATTCGCCGTATGCTCGGACAGAATCTCCTGCTGGACAGAATCTCCTTCCACACCAGCTTATTTGCGATTGGCTAGCTCTCTGTAGACACTTCCAAGAAACATTTTGAAGACCATTTCTAGTATTATTATTATATTTTGTTGATTGGTATAAAAAAAAAAACATTAGAATGAATACATTGCCTGAATAATTTGACTTCCTTAAAAATGTTGTAATCATTATTTTAGATAATGACCTTATTATTTTACTTAAACGAATGTTGACTTCATTTTTAAAGTAATATGATTGTACCCGTTATTGTAACAGCATCCCTCTTTTTTATTTATAAGTTTATTTTTCTTTAAATTTTATTCATTCACTTTTTAGGGGGGAGGCTTAATCAAAAGTAAAAGATTGTGAACCACACCGCGCATCAATTTGACTGATTTGGCGCTCTGTGCACTGAAAGTAATATCCTCATTAGTCTTGGCGCAAGACGTCCCTGTTCTTTATTTCCACGCTGCCAATAGAGGGCGCTATCAATCCACGAACCCCAAGACTATATCCTCATTCGAACAAAATAAAGCACAATAGAACACATTTTTTGAAAAATTATGTGGAATCTTTTTGATTTATTATCATTAATTCTTTTTAAATCATAGTTGCTAACTAAGAGGTAGCCTACATTCAGAATGATTCTGTTTTGGTTTAAATACTAAAAACAGATTTAAAGCAAATTTTGATAGAAAAAAAACACCTTAACGAAGGGTTGGTTATAACAAGCAATGTGCGATCACGTGCCCGTCTTAAAACATCGAGCTCAGTTGCATCATTTCGGTCAAAGGTCAAGCCCTGGTGACGGTTCCCGTAAGGACAGAGCAGTCTGGCCCATTATCGGTGAAAAAATAGAAATGACAAAACAACTAATTGAAACAGATGGTATACATAAAAAAAAAATATGTAATGTTTTGCAACGGAGAGAATTATTTTCAGACGTTCAAAGATGGAATATAAAATACTCCAATTAATTCGGCTTCACCTCGTTAAAATGGAACATCCCAATCTTCCAAGTCCTAAAAATATTCTCACCATGGCACTCATTAATATTCATTATTTGTGTACTATCTTCGTCACCCATTTCGTGCGGCCCCTACACGTAGCCTGGCCCAAAATGTTGCACTGTCCCTGTACCTTAATTAAATGCAGCCCAGAACCCTAAAAAATTGTCAGGACACATTATTTGGTCTCGAACTACATATAGAGGGCGCACACCCATTGCGATAGACCATGTAACCATTGTGTACTAAGAGAGAGAGAGGGAGAATGAGAGACGTTGTAAAATAGACTGTGTAAGTCTCGCGCGTATTCGAACATTAGGGTCCGTCAAAGCGCGCGTTTGTGTTTCCTTCACATGCTAAAAGCAATGTGTGCGGGACCAACTGGTCCCCAAAATGTTGGAATACGCGCGAGACTTCCACCGTCTATTTCAGGGCCTTTCTGGGGCAGACGCAAGCTACGGCACTGGTCGTATGGGAAAATTTTTAACATTCTGTGTCATAACTTCCACATGTCCGTCCAAGAGTAATTGAAATAACAGCTCTGGCAGTTTTGAGATGCGTTCCTTTTCTTCGTATCAGAAGTTGATAAAAATCAAATAGTGCAATCTCCATAAAGTGTAAAAATGTAGGTTTTCTTCGATTGGGCTGTGTACAAATCGTGGCTGCAGGAAAAACTGGCTTTGTGGCTCTTTTTGCACACATGTGACGTCACAGGTTACATGGTCTACTTTTTACAAATAGTGGGCCTTGTGAAGTTATTTGATATTTTTTTTCCCACTTATATATTGTCGTTGGAAACGATGTATTCTTTTATTTGAAAAAATCCACCAGTATGGCACGCCATTTTTGACCGAATGCACTTCAAAATGCACAGCTGTTTTAAAAACCGTACATTTGTCAGAGTGACGTCAACAACGTCATACGCTTTCATTTCCTTAAAATGAGTCACGTGATCACTTGAACCCAAATTTGAAACTCCATGTTTTTTTTTTTTTTTTTGTTAATAAGCTGGGTGAATTTTCGGGAACGCTAGGTGGCAGCAGACTTAGCGGGTTTAATCGTTGCTATCGGACAACGTGCGCGATGACAAGAATTACGTAAGCAACGGAACTATCTACCTGGTAAGTCTGCTGCCACCTACGTCAGAAAGTTTCATATTGCGTCTGTCTACATACCAACACGATTTCCCCACACACAGCAAAGCATCGTAAACATTCGGCTTACAAACGATTCAACAAAATACTTTAGCAAATTACTGTAAGTAATTCAACAAAATAAATCCTTGATTGAAGTTTGTTGTTCTTCCGATTAGAGGACAGTTCGATCTGATAGAAAATTGCGCAGACAGATTAATGAAGCTATATCAAAGTATAAAAACCATTGAAGGCGATTATGATCAAAGTCCTTTTTCTTAAGACCGTGTGAAGTAGATGCTTGCAACAACAGGTGCTATCACCATGACGAGGGCAGAGGTCAACGCGCCTGCGCCGTTGCATTTGTCTGTGTCACAGCAGCATGTTTCCACACTATCAACAGTCTTGCATCCTTTCGTCTTGCATGCTTCGTCGCTACATGATCTGGCTGTTGTGCCGTTAGTCACTTTCTGGGGAAAGAGAATGAAAGTGCAGTAAAGGTACAAGAACGGCTTTTCTCTACCAAACAATGACATTATTATGGTGGCTCTCAAAAGACATCATACGTCGCAAAAAAAATATTAGCAAATTATTTGCGATGTCGCAATGATTATCGAAAATATCTTAGCAAATATTTTTGGGAAATTATCACAAACATTTTCAAAGCATGACATGGCTGGTACACCTAGACATGGCTGGTACACCTAGACATGGCTGGTACACCCAGACATGGCTGGTACACTCAGACATGGCAGGGTGCACCCAGGTCTTCCAGTTTTTGTACAAAACAGTTGAAATCGTCAGTTCAGGACTATATCAAATCTTTTATTTTTGCGAGATGGTTCTGACCACGTCGGTCTCAACAATGAACAATTATGTCTTGCCTATATCTTTATGATAAAGCGATATCAGAGTAACAGTAAACGGAAACTGCAACTTGCCCATCATCGGTTTTTGTGGACACAAAAGTTGGATCCAATGTTTTTGATGTAAAATACGTAATTATTGTTAAATTTCCCATTGCTTTTTTTTTCCTTTTTTTTATTAATCAAAAACTATAACCTCAAGAGCATTTATTAATTTATCTGTGTGTTTTTTCAAAAGAGAAAAGACAGTTGAGGAATCTCGGATGAATAATTAAAAAAAAATCAAAAATATATTAGACTTACTGCTAAGAGGAGAACTTTATTAATGTTATGTAACTTGTTCTAAACAAGAGAAAACAAAGATGGATGCGCCCGACTAGGTGGGATGCTCAACAGGCAAGGTCACGAGAGGGCGCTCTATACAGCTGGCGCAATTTGTTAATATTTGTTTATACCCCGGCGAGTCGTTTGAATGTGTAAGACCTGAATTTCCGCCTCACAGTAATACTTACCAGACATGACATGGTGGTGTTGCACGTAGCAGTGTTAGAATCCACCTTCGCACAGTCTGTGCAAGAGTAGCACATCTTGATTGCAGATACTTGGAAAATGCCTTTGAGGTATAATGAAAGGAGAAAAAAATAGGATGTAAATGGGAGAGTTTTGGGCGGTCCTTTTTCACAATTCTCACACCAGTAGTACGCGGACTCAGAACTACACGGGCACGACTGAGCATGTGAGCGCGTGCTGAGAACTGGTCAAAAGTGACCGTTGTGTCTGCTGCCGCCATCGGCGTCTAGTCTCAAAACTCTTCCATTCAGCCGTGAACGCCTTTTCACATGTGTTCATATTACAACTGTATGATGATTGTTATTATATGACATTATTTGGCATTGGTTGGAAACAAGTTGGTTTTTGGTCTCGCTCCACAACAGGCGAGAAGAGTTGGTCTTTAGCCAATCACTTTGACTACAATGAGAAGCTGTTGTACTTGTCCGCATTCGGACTGTTCGGTGTGTTTTGACTCATAAGTTCATTAGAACCAGAGGGCGCACTCTCTCTCTGTCATACACGTTACCACACTGTCCCCCATGATCAAATCTCTATTGGGTATTATAGACCTTTCTATTGTTGACAAACAAACCGCGCTTGTTGGCATGGACGGCCAAGAGAAGCTAAACATTAAAGTCTTGTTGACAGACGTTGCAACCAAATTCAAAATGTTTGCAAACTTTCTCATTTAAGAAAATACATCTAACAATTAGTTGGTTTGTTTCCAACAAATTCTTTAAAAAGCGGATATTGTTTAACACTTTTGTAAACTGTGAGTATCTGTTTTTGCCCTGCATTGATATGGCTCCACGTAGTTTCTCCATCTTGGTTGGCAAAAACTCGGGCTGTGACGTTGCAAAAGAAAGATCTATTACAAACGAATTATTATAGGAATTGTTATAGCTGCGGGTGTGATCTGAAGCGCGCCTTGCGTTACTACAGTGAAATGTCGGCACCAGTCTCTCAATGGGCCAAAAAAAATACTTCTTGTCGGGCTGTGTCATGTGGTTTTGCACGATCTCTTTCTATTAACTGTACGGTTTTGTCATCATGTAGCTTCTACAGGTTTTGATCTCTTGTCTACCCAATTGCGAGTGTTTGTTTCGTGGGAAAAAAGAGATTAAACTTCTGGGGTGTTCCACCCACATCTAAAACTGGAACTTCCTTCCTTGTCTTCTCTCCATGGGGTTCTTGGCTAGTATAGTGATTAAGTTTGCTTTTCTGAGAATCCTTGGCTTCACAACCAGAATTAATTAATGAAAAATTGTAGCGTTTATAACCATCACTAACTACTGACGTTTTTCTGTTCAGTACATCAAATACAAGTTAATAACTCCCTTGATTAAAGGAAACTAGACATCTATCATGTAAATATCATTTTGGGCCATCAATTTTTTTTAAAAATCGGTCAAAGCATTTTAAACCGTGATCTCGTTTCTTCCGAATCCAGGTTTTATTTTTTTTTAATTTTCTTTTGTGATCATCTCTTTTGCGTTTCGGTGAAAGCATTGCAAGCCAGCATTCAGCGCCGCAGTGAAGATTTCAATAATTCATATAAATGGAATCACCCCCCCCCCCAAAAAAAAGAGTTCTCGACCAACATAGCAATAGTACTCACAAAAGGCGCCAATAACGACCGCGGCAACGATGAAGCTCTTCATGATGTTTGTCAATAGGTGGCGCTGTTCAACCTGATGTATAAAAAAAACCTGTGAGGCAAAACAAAGAGAAAAATGAAATAAACTTTTGCAAACTGCTTATACCAACCTGTGGTATAAACGCAATTGCTGCTGGCCTCACGTTCCGACCTTGTAGCAAAGTCTTTACATCTACTCAGAGGCTAAAGCTTCGACAAAGACCCTGCTAGGGTCGAAACGTGAGACCATTGACAATCTTTAGCAAACCAAAGTTGTAAAAGAGAAAATAAATGAATAAACAAATCGAACTAACCCAGTTCATGTTCGTGATAGGATTTGGCAAGCGAATAAGAACAGCATACAATCGGGAGCAATTTTCGTAAGGCTTCTTTAAGCACAACAAGTAAAGCTAAGCACATTTTGGTTATCAGAAATAGGTTACCAGCCAAAATACCATATCACACGTACAAAATGTGACTGGTTTCCTGCTAAATTGCGCTTAGCAGAAATTTGTTAAGCAATATGTTCTGCTTCAGCAGCTCTATAAAATTGGACCAAGATAACAAACACTTTCGTTTGAATGACTCCATACAACAAAATTCGGTGCCAACTTAGAACCACTCAAGCAGTCACGAGTATTAAAGGGACACCTTCAAATCTCTTACAATTTTTGCTGTTTTGAGTAGCTCCAGACCTTACCCTAAGAGTTGTGTAATCAATAAAACACTTACATTGTGTTGCAATTAGTGAGTAAGGATTCAAAAAACATAAATTTGCCTCTCGGAAATGAAACCAGCGGAACCACACTCAGCCATTTTGTGGAGTCAAAAATTGGCTTCTACAAAATGGCGGACCGTGGTCTGTCATGAACTTTAACACAAACCACACCAATTTCAATGAACATTTATGCGAATTATTATATTCTACTTTTAAAAATATCCTTTCCAACCATATCCAGTTCATAACACGCGCTTTTTGTAGCCCAAAAGCGGCCAATCAGAAGGCAACATTTTATTTCAAGAGCGGCTCCAAGGTCAATTTCAGTTTTTTGATGCCCTCATTTCCTGATAGAGATAGCCCTTATGAAAGTGATGGGGACATTTGCAAGTCTGTAATCTCACGTTAAAATGGTGAAGAACGCCTTCATATTTGATGCCCTTCCAGTGAGGAAATTTGTTAACATCCAAAAACGTCCAATGACTTCGCATAAAAAAATATGGGTCAATACAATTTTGTATTATGGGGAATTTATAATTCATGCCCGAATTTCCATTATATTCAATCGAAACGGCGTATGAGTTTTGAACTTTTGACTGCATAGAAGGCCAGTGTTGAATGTAAAGGTCCATTGTCGACATCCATTGACGTCATGTTTTGAGAATTCAGCTCTGAAAGACTATAAAATAAAATAGATTATTTTTTCCATCTTGTTTTGCCCGAATTTGGGGGGAAAACTGCCCTGGCTTGTACGCCTATCTTTTGGTTATTGTTTTGGCAGTGTAAAGTGGGAACAAACGAATAAATAATTGATCGAAAAAAGATTTGTTGGTATAACTTAACTGCAAATCATTGTCAGTGGATATTAATCAAGCTTAAAGCCACAGGCCCAACATTGGTAAATGAAAAACATAAATATTCACATAGCAGATTAACACACATTTTACATGGCATAAAGACAATGATGGTAAAAAGCTTTCCTTGAACTATTTCTGCCTGAAGTGTTATCGTTTTTAAGATATACATGAAATAAGATCCAAAATTTTGTTTTCGTCTGATAAGAAAACTCTGCCTTTAGGAATGCGTACAAAAATGCTGAATACGTTTTGACCAAACGAAACAACAAAGAAAGCCGACATTTTCACAGGTTGGTTTTATTACAAATATCTTGATTTGTGCCAAAGACTGAAGCGTTTACAGACACTTTACAAATGTTGAGCTAGGGCTTTTAAAAATAGAATCAACTTAGCAAAACTCAGGTCCTCGCTTTATGTTATTTAAATCATAATTTTACTGACTACACACAACCGTTGTTAGTAAATCATGCATTGCATGGTACAACGGCACACTATAATTACATCAGCAACAATAATCAATCGTACAGGTGCAACGACACCATCAAAGCTGTTTAGGTAGACGAGCGGTCAGTCAAAACCAAAACTATAACCGCATGAAAACAAAATTAAGTATAGACAATGGAAGTGTTATACACGTTTTATTATCATCACAATAATAAAATGCTAACTGTAGGTGCCAAGTGCAGCTGCCTGTATTCATTTTGGTGACAGGAATCCAGGACGCCCACGCATCGATAGTATAAACCCATAAAGCACTCTAATCCATCTGACTTCTCACAGTGAATTGTTCCCCGCCGTAGCGCAGCCATCTTTGAGATTGAAGTCTAACGCAGCAGCGTTGTAGCTGTTTTGACTTAGGCGCGGGGGTGCCCTTTCCTGTACTGAGTGCTGCCTTGTATAGTAAAACCAAACTTATGGTGACAGCACTCAAAGACTAACTTATAGTAAAAACTGCATGAGGTTTCGTAACAACAACTACTTCATCACATGCATTTAGGATATGCATTACAGTAGAACATTAAATAATCGACCGTTCTTATAAAAGCGCATTGCACATCAACACCCAATACGCTAAGGGCAGAGTACTTAATTCATGTTTCCATGCTCATATCACTAGTAACGGGAGTGAAAAGACAGATAGTATATTGTTCATAATTCTTGGTAATATTCTGGTCGGGAAGTCACGTAGTTCGACAGAATTGTAACGTTTGGAGGGCGGGAAACAAACGCGGGACCAACCATCCCCGTTGGACACCCAAGAACCTTGCACTGTCTACTGTAACATTGAATTTCAGTAGTTTCTGCCATATTTAGAATGGGTACATTTAGTGGTGTAACTAAGGGGGGGGGGGCACGTGCCCCCCAACTGATGTCCGTGACCCCGGGCGCCCCCAGGGTGCCCCCATTTGAAATCTGGACTTTTGATATTAAAAATCACCAGAATAAAATGACACATTTGTTGAGCTTTCATGTAGTAATTTCAATGTGTTTAAAACTTTTTTTTTATTTTTTTATTATATACACGCAGAATGTATTTTGTTTTACCTTAACATGTCATTAGAGCGCTGAAAAAGGGGCTTGTTTAGGAAAACTTCAAACGGGAAACCACAGTTTTAATTGACCAAAAGTCCCATGTAGGACAAATGGTGCCCCCCCCCCCCTTGTGTGTGCCCCCCTACAATGTTACCCTAGTTACGGCGCTGTGTACATTTAGATCGAAAGAGAGCGGGGAATATGTTATGGGCTTGCAACGAAAAGAGAGAGAGAAAAAAAGTTTCGCAGAGAAGAAACTAACGTACCAGTCAAAATGCTATGTAAATGTCTTTTGATATACACTGGTTCCATTGCAAAAAGTCGTGCTCACCAATACTATCAACCAGACCCCCTTGCATATAACGCCAAACAGCGCCCTCATTGAGATCAAAGGACGACCTATCATTGGCCGAGAGTTGCGCGCGTTGCGTACACATGGCGCGCGGCAAAGCTGTGTATTGAGAGAGTTGCGACAACTTCATTTTCAGTCAAAAAAAAAAAAAAAAAAAAAAAAACATGTGCGCACACACACAGTCAGACTACACTGAGTATTGGATTGTACTGCCTTTGGACCATAAAATGGCGTCCAGCAACCACGTGACCAAAGACAACTGGTCCCTGGTAGTCGTAACTCTCTCAAAACAACACTGTTCGCGGGTTTCCATTGTTTGACCTCTACGATGAAGGCCTATGCAGTGGGGTCATTGGGTACTGAAATACATTTCCAAAGGGAATAAAAATAAAAAAATATGGTACCGCTATATCGGTTGGTTTTTTTTTCTTTTTCTGTTTACATTGTTTCTCCCAATTGTCTGTTTCTCCCACCTGTGGAGTTCCCATACATCTTAATCCGACAGATCAATAAATTAATCGATTGGTTTTTCCATAACTATTATTAATTCGGCGGTTTAAGTGAATTCGCGCAAATGTGCAAATAACAACATTTTTTTTTAAAAGTAGGACCATGAAATGAATGACTTGGATTGAAGTACTGTTTAAATGCGAGTCACAAAGTAGTAGTCCAGATGTATTTTCCCCCCATCCAATGACAGTTCGCCTTGATGGTAAGAAGTTTAACAAAAATAAATGTATCCATATTTTAAAATTCTAATTACAAAGCTTGCGTAAATTTTTACAGATTATTTGTTTGATATTCATATTACATACACGAGGTGTCTCATACCTGTCAATAAGCAGAATACATCGCACTAAGAGAACAATCTTCCTACATGACGCAAGATTAAACAATTTTCCACCTCTTAAAATAACAAACAAATAAACACGTAATAAAATTAATGAAACAGTGCAGCTCTCACAATACGTCTACACAAGTACCAGTATATCCAAGTATATAGTTCTAATTTGGTTTTTTCAAATATTTTCAAATATTTTTTTGCCCACACAAAATGTCCACTTAATCCTAAATGCATGGGGGGTACATTGGTAAGAAACGAAAAACAGCTCCGTGTGCTTGATCGTTTGAACGCATTCGCTAAATCTTTCGAACCAATTAGCACCTGGAAATCTTTTACTTGTTTTTACCACTGACACTTCCCGGGCTACGTACATGAATGAAACATCAAACCTCTAAGAAACGACTAGGAATAAAATTACCACAAAAACGCTATATTAATACTTATACCGATAAAAATACACAATTTACAAAGGGGTGTAAATTCAAAAATAAAAATATCAATAACCCATCTCCTTCAGTTTACAGCAAGATATCCACAGGAATTAATTTTCTATATCCATAGTGAAAAAAAATAAAAATAAAAAAAATACCCTTCCACAACTTTGTACCTCTGCCAGCCAGTGAATTCGAGTTCAAAAAGTATTTTCATATTTCAACCACCCCAACATTTAAACGAAAAACAATGAAGGAAATAGTTATCCATATTATTGGGAACTCACCTGTTTGCGAACTGCAGGGACGTAGCTCCAACAACCAAATGTGGCGACCGCACCCTGGCTGTCCCACTGACGTCGACCGGCAACGGTTAACTGAAGAGCCAGCCAGCCAATCACACAGGCCTCTCAAAAATTTGCATATCTTTGCTGTTTGCAGGATCACTAAGCCTACAGTATCATGGTGATATGGATGTGTTTGCGTAAACATATTTTATTTATTGTTTTTTTTTTGTTTTGGTTCAGCTTAGGTTGTTCTTTTTAAACCGCATTAAACACGCATACCTTGTATGAAGGTCAGGGTCGGTTTCGATCCAGTCACCTTAAGGTTTGTCCCAAAAAAAAAAGGTGATGTGGTTATTACTGATGGTTTGATTCATAAGGTAAAATGGAGCAACATTTATATCCGGCGTCACTGACATAATTTGCTAACAAAAAAAACAAAATGAAAAAGAAAAATATATAAATAAATAAATGAATAAATAAGCAAACAAACAAATAAATAGACAAACAACAGAAGAATAAGGAACATATATTATCGTCGCGGTACTCGCTGCATGATTCGAACTACCTCTTGCTGCCGGGCATGCTCGGTGGTCTGGCGGTAAGACATCTGCTCTGTAATGGCGGGGGTCGTGGGTTTCAATCCCATTCGTGTAATATACCTATGGTTTTTTTTCCCCACAAAGGACTCTGGAAAGTACTGAGTATACAGTGCTTAATTAACACACATCGGTGTTTGGATAAGACAAAAATAACATAAGAAGCAAAATATTAAAAAAAAAAATTAAAAAAAGTAAAAGCAAAGCCCACTGGATTATTAAAAATTATATTCCACACAACATCATTGTCTTGCCATTTTTGTCTCACCCTTGATTATCAGTTTGAGGGAATTAGAAATAAGTCAATTTGAGCAATACACTGCTTTGCTTTAGATGTGATTATCATTAAATACGTTAATTAAAGGAGCAATTCAGAAATGGTAAGACAAAATATACTTCTAAGATCACAGATTTACATAAAAACTTACACGGTATAATGATGATGATAATAGAAAATATCCCTTGAAATATTTCTGTCTGAAATGCCACATTTGATGAGAAATAGATCAACTAGTTTTCCGATTGGAGTTTATCGCTCAGAAGCGTTTTATTATTCATGACGACTTCATTGCAATGTGTAATCGGTTTTTCACTAGTTTCTCGTGACCCAGATGGCTGATTGATCTCAAACTTCTACCTACAGGTTTGTCAGTTTAGGTATATGGTGGATTACATAAAGTGCTTACACTGTTCTGTTAGCAAAAAACCAATTCTGAATTGCTCATTTAAGTTTTCTTTTCAAAATAAAAACCGAGATTAGACTCTACGTTTAAGATGACATAATGCATTTGACCACAATGCTATATCGAAACTAAGATTAATAGATGTTTCAATCGCGGATAAAGAATGACAATTGTTGGGTTTTTCCCTACATTGATCTGTATGTGATGAGCGATACTCAGTTATTCCTATCCCAGCGAAAAAAAAGAAAGAAAAAACAGGACAAAAAAAATCCTAATCCACGGACACACACTGCAAAAACTGGGGTGTTAAATTGATTCTCGTCGTATCTATAATGTGACAACACCGACATGGTGTTAATTTTACCAACGATAAAGCAATGGGGATAACTAACACCATGTCGGTGTTGTCACATACCAAGATTATCAATTTAACACCCTAGTTTTTACAGTGTAGGATGAACGACTATAGTATTACAATACTTCGGTGTTATTGGTAAAACCAAAATATGGACTCTTTACGCCCGATGTAATTCTATGAAAAATGATGTTTAAATTGTTCTATTATTTGTGTTTTGCCCATACACTGATGTGTGTTAAGCACTGTGTATAGGTTTTGAGGCATAGCATGGTGAGGTATCGATGCGTAATTTTGCTTTGCGGTAAAACCATGGGATTATAACTACTTTGCTATACACGGTAGATTGTTCTTGTGAGAACGTGTCATATTATTCTTCTTCTCCCATGCAGAGTAGATTTCGGAATTCGGGGGGACAACTTAGTTCTGAAAAGAACTGTCCTGCTGATTAAGTACTACCTGGGGAGGTAATCACGTGGTGTTACCACAAACCAAGCCATTCATACTTAGTACTTTTCATGAGTTCTTTGAAAAAGACAATCCACAGGCATATTTCTTGGGTGAGATTCGAACCTATGATCCATCAAATTCGTTGAGGCAGGCCTACCCACTGCTAACTATAAGAAGGATTGATTACTATAAGAATGATTGATTACTTTTTTTTAATTATTATTAAACAATTCCCGTATTTTTGACACTCTACAAATTTGTATTTTGTCTCAAATCCAGGCTGTTGTCCACCTTACATGATTTTTTATAAATGTCTGTTTCATTGAATTGTAGCATCAAACGTGATACAATTTAAAATGACACCGTAACTTTACGTGTGAAATTAAAAAATAAATCAGAAGACAACGAAGTTCAAATTCTCCAAAATCACTCAATGGAAAGTGTGACGAACCAGTGAAAGCGCGGGTTACGCGAATGCACCTGTTGTTACCCACTCGTTCTTTTCGAATGACTCAGTTGATGGCCTTTGTTGCCGTCACGACGATTCCCCGCAACAAAAACTATTTTCTATATAATCTATTTTTTTGTCAGGGTTCAATCTTCCATATCCTTTTGAGAATGGAAACTATGGTTGGCAAAGTTAAAGCCTTATATAGAAATATGACGTATCGGGGAAAAACATTATTTTGACGACCTGGACGTGAACCGATCTGGGTAGATTTGTGAGCTCATTGTCTCTCCATCATTATCTCCTGTAGACGATCCGAGCACACTGATCGAATCGTCGAGTTGCTACACCACCTGCTCATGTTTTTTGTGGTTTTTTTCGTGTTTTTTTTTCAGAACCACACCGACTCATTTGGGGAGATCGTTACTTGGTGTTAATGCAAAAGTTAGGTCTAAATTGTCCAAAATTGGTTTTAAATTTGCCATTTGGTTTGTTGTAACACCGTGAACATGAGTAGGATTTGAAACTTTGCATGGTGGAGATACAATCTAGTAAGGTTTGCAGTAACACCATGTACATGAGTAGGATTTGAAACTTTGCATGGTGGAGATACAATCTAGTAAGGTTTGCAGTAACACCATGTACATGAGTAGGATTTGAAACTTTGCATGGTGGAGATACAATCTAGTAAGGTTTGCAGTTACACCGTGAACATGAGTAGGATATGAAACTTTGCATGGCGGAGATACAACCCGTAAAAAAGGATTCAGGAACAACAATCCCTATAAAAATAGTGCTTTTGAATTGCTATATAAGCACGTATTTATGAGGTGAAACATTTGTCCCTTTAGTCCCTGTAAAACAATAGAATATTGCTCCCCCAAAAGGTTTTTTTTTCCTTTTCTTTTGTACCCCGAGAGAAATTGTCTAAACAGTAAGCTGTTATTACTGAGCACAAACAAAAGGGCCTACACAAGCCCGCATCCCGTAGGTTGTGTTTTCACGCTCACAATATTTTGCTATCGAAACGGTCGCTTGTTGTATGTACTGAAGCATGACTATTAATTGTGTGTGTGGGGGTGACTTTTAGCTTTTGAGAAAAGACTCTGCTGAGGTCGAAAAGTCAGGCCGTTTCCAACTGATGCATTGATACCCTTTTGTTATTCCGGTTGGCAAGCAGCTGATTCTAGAGGATCGGGATGGTTCTTCCGTAAAACCATTTTTATGATCTTCCCTTGGAAAACCACCACAACTTTGAAGCGAAAGCAGTTTGCACAAAAGCAGATTTGCATGCGTGCTCATGTGTGTGGGTTGAATAATAACAAAATACATATAGTTGAAACACAATGCTTTTTTATGGTGTTGCGTTCAATTGGGGCGAGGTGATTTTTTTTTTCTTTCCAAATTTGGAATTGTGATTTTGCACAGCTGCACAGCACTTGCGAAACGTACTCTTGTTGACGCATATACTGCTAGTTTGGCTCAATGTGACATAGTTATATTGGACTCATGTCTCCGGTCCGCTCAACCATCTGGTACTCTCTTATTTGCCTGTTTTCATGTCATGTGTCGATCTGATGATAAAGTCTGTTCGTCTCCTCTTGTCTCCCCCGTGTTTTTTGTGTGTTTTTTGTTTTTTATCTGCCTGCGAATTTATTTGTTTGTCTGTTTTGTATCTAAATGTGTGGATATTGCAGCTGTCTTTGTCGTTGCTGTCTTTGTCGACTTACCAAACCTAAGGTGGTGACCTTAGGTTTGGTAAGTCGTCTCGGTAAGATGAATTATCACTGTAAGTCGATTTTTTTACGTTCAGTACGTCATCTTGCCGACTTAAATAATTGTCGACAAGTCCACACCTTAGACTCAGTAAGTCGACTTTGTGAGATATCTACGTCAGTATCTTAGTTTCAGTAAGTAACTTCGTGAGATACATTATCACGGTTGACATTTAGTTTCGGTAAGTCGACTTTGTGTGAGGAACTGTCACGGTTTATGTCGACATCTGAGTTTCAGTGGGTCGACTTTGTGAGATAAATGACTACTGTATGTCGACATCTTCGTTTCAGTTGGTCGACTTTGCGAGATAAAATATTATGGTCGACATCTAGATCTCAGTAAGGCAACTTGCACAGATAAATTATCTCTTATCGATGTTGGTCACGCTCAGTAAGTCATCTTGCCGACATAAATAATTGGGACAAGTCGACACCTTAGACTCAGTAAGTCGACTTTGTGAGATATCACGATGTGTCAACATCTTAGTTTCAGTAACTCTACTATGTGTGAGAAATTACTTATCAAGTCCTCTATAGGTGTAGAAAATCCCTGACTTTCCCCAAAGTTAATGGTCCATAACTAGACACGAATTGAATCTATAATTCATTTCACTCAGTTCTCACAAATGTTACTATCTGCAACCACGCTTGATCTCCCCCTGATAATGTGCATATTCATTACAGTGTATGAGGTCAGATGGCTGGGGTCAACATTTGCATCAGACCTCACGTATATTCATCACTTTACCCCCATAGCAAAAATCTGCCTAAATGATTTTTGGTTTGACTGTTAAGAGTGGAATCAAACAGCGAAGGCCCAAAGGGTAAAATAATAATGACTATGATAATTAGGAATTGAAACTCTGCATGGTGGAATTACAATCTATTAAGGTTTGCAGTAACACCATGTACATGAGTAGGATTTGAACTTTTGCATGGCGGAGAAACAATCTAGTAAGGTTTGCAGTAACACCATGTACATGAGTAGGATTTGAAACTTGGCATGGTGGAGATACAATCTAGTAAGGTTTGCAGTAACACCATGTACATGAATAGGATTTAAAACTTTGCATGGTGGAGATATTATCTAGTAAGGTTTGCAGTAACACCATGTACATGAGTAGGATTTGAAACTTTGCATGGTTGAGATACAATGAAGTAAGGTTTGCAGTAACACCATGTACATGAGTAGGATTTGAAACTTTGCATGGTGGAGATACAATGAAGTAAGGTTTGCAGTAACACCATGTACATGAGTAGGATTTGAAACTTTACATGGTGGAGATACAATCTAGTAAGATTTGCGGAGACACAAACTATTCTCCCCACACCGGTTCTTTTCAGAACCACCACAACTTCTAAACGAGTCTCCTCAAACCTCACTAAAGAGTATGATACTGCTGAACACTTATACCAATCTTATAACAGACTTGCAATCTTCCTCCTGTCCTTAGGGAATCTGTTAGTTTATCCAGAGATTACAGAGCGCCGTAGGCACAAGATGGGGAACTCTGGCTGAAATGTGAAATCTCACTGGACGCCATTTCGGCAAGTGAACTCCATTGATACAGCACAAAAACGTGGGTACCGGTGTAGACAATGACAATTGCTTTCAGTGGCAAACATAGGCATTCACTTGCCGAAATGGCGCCCATGCGAATTTCACTTTCCAACAGTAGATAAAGGCCCAGTTCCCCATCTTGCGCCTATGGCGCTCTATAATCTTTGGTTTATCTCTGTTTCGTAAAGCTCTCAAGACCCACCTTTATCCATGCTAAATTCGATCCTGTGCGCTATGATCTTAATGGAATAGCGCCGTATTGTTATGTTTTGTTATTATACACTCTACTCATTATGGAAGATGCAATCTAAAAACTCCCGGGTCAAAATTGACCTGGGTTTTGCGTCCAAGGGGGCTTGACCCATTTATGGGTCAGTATGGCCCGGAATCCATGTCAAAATGACCCGGAAATGGGTCAAATTGAAGCCAAATCCCATTTTTAACCCGTTTCCAGGTCAGCCTGACCCGTATTTGATCAGGCAATACGGGAGTTTTTAGAGTTTATGTGAAGCAATGTTTTCTTCTCTAAAGAGCTGTCTGTGACGAAAAGGGTTGATACAAATGTTCATGTATTCAATAGACCGATTGCGCGACCCGCGTCACGTGACCTATTGTTGGTATTAATAATGTAAACACACACGACCTCTTCCATAGGAAAGTGCGGTACGGTACATGATGACTGTTGCATTTGTTTTTTCGATCGAGGATTTTCTTTCCCGAAATCTGCAAAAAAAAATATTCCAGAGTTTGTACCAGAGACCTTCGAGTGGCTGAATAAAGCCAGTAAGGACAGTGCACGATGTGTACTAGTGCACGACGGAACGTTTAGGCCTGACGACCGCGACCACACACTTTTCAACACAAGAATTTCAAAGTTTTGAAGCTGAATCATTCAAAGAAATTGTTTTTCAAAACTTTGTGATTCCTTTGCCTATTTGAAATTTCGCTACGTATGAATGCTAATTTTCCAACAAACAAAATAACAAGGTGGGTGGCTACAAAGTCGTCCAATGCCGGTAGTGCATAACTTGAAATAAACCTCTTTTTTAGTAGAATACTGGTATAAGTCTATGAAACAGTAATGTGATTAATATGTAATGTGATTAATATGTCATGTGATTAATATGTCATGTGATTAACATGTCACAACATGCAACTTTAAGAAAATATTTCCTGGTAACTGTGCTTTTATTACCAAAAAGCCGACTTTGGGTGTGACTTTGACGTAGTTTGCCATCAGCTGAAATTACTATTACCAACAATAGGTCACTTGATGACATGTAAACGCTGGTCGCGCAATCAGTCTATCATGCATGTATAAAGCCATTTGCCTCCGATCACTATGCCATTAGTGACAGGTTGCGTATTATAAATGTGTCTGCTCATTCGAGCCGCTAAATTGCATGCATCTTCACATTGATATAGGTCAATCGAAATAGTAGACAAAGGAAAAGGGCGTTTCTCTGTGGTTCACATCTAGGCGTTGTCACGTTAAAAGAAAACAACTGTTCTCAATTCATTGCGAAATGGTATTCATATAATGTATTGTTATTGAGTGGTTGTTCTTTGGTGCGTTTTCATCAGACACCTGCACTGCAAAGACTGGGGTGTCAAATATTATTGATTGTCTTGGTTTCAATATATGACAACACCACAATGGTTGTTAATTTTACCAATGATAAAGCAATGGGGATAACTAACACCATGTCGGTGTTGTCAAATATACGTACCGAGATAATCAATTTAACACCCCGGTTTTTGCAGTGTGGATTAAAATACCGTAAACACTCTTAAAATTAAAGTTAATCAAAACAGCCTTAATTAGTCATTTTAGACCATTTTTGACACATTGTAGTCAAAATGTCATCTAAAATAACTAATTAACGCTGTTTTGACTGAGTTAGTTTTTAGAGTGAAGGATACCAAACATTTTTTATATGGCACCGGTGTCCGCCAGTCTTTGAGGCCCATGTTGAATGAACTCAACCTTGGTCTTTGTGGAGCCATTTTAAAATGCATTAAACCATCCCGGCTCCAACCTTGGTCTTTGTGCCAATATACATTAAAGGGACACATTGCCTTCAAGTGTCATGAATGTTTGCCGTTTTCAGCTGCTCTTTATCCTTTTTAAGAGTTGTTCATGCAAGCAAACATCTATAATGTGTTGTAATTGATGAGCAGTGATAAAAAAATAAAAAATAAAACAATAAATAAAATAAAATTGCCTCTAACCCCCAACATCTGACCCGCGGAACATAGACGTATTTCCAGCAGTAAATACCACTGTCCAAATAATGCGCAAAATGTCCTGTAAGCGGGCGTAAGGCTGGCGCCCAGCCAGTGGCCTGGTAAACCTACCAGATGAACGTCAGATACCATTTGTCTCAAGCGCGACATGTAATTTCAAAAACACGCGCAGCATATCACTTATTAGACATGTAGTCCCCTATTCAAGATTTTGAGTGACAGTAATGCTCTCAATTCTTTCTCACCTGTCCAATATCAACCCTGCAAATGACTCATCTTCACCATGTCCCGGTGTTGCCAATTGACTCCAAAAGAGCCTTTTTCCGCTGCTCTTGACGAAAACATTTTTGTTTGCTCAATTTCTCCGCCGCCACCTTACGCTTCTCAGCTGAGTTTTTTTTTTTCAGTGGACGTCCCCTATGTTGGAATTTCAGATGACATGGATGAAGAAGGTGTACCTAATGTGTCCATGGTTCAGCTCCACTTAGGCGCAGGCCCGTTAACTTCTCGTTATTTTGCCAACAAAATATGAGGCCTGACTACCGAGTGAGGCACGCCAACAAAAAAAATTATCGGGATACTGAAACGGCACTTGGAACCAGACCTTCTTGCACGCCACAATCCGTTGCCGCTAGGTTGGTCCCTCGGCCCTACGACCACCTTGTCCATGGTGTGTCCGTCCGGGTCCCCGGGCTGGGGGGGGGGGGGGGGGGGCTAGGCTGGCCGGCCCAGGAAGCGGAGCAGGCTTCGCCTCAGACGGCCTGGCTCCACAAACTCATTGCAAGGCTCGCGGCTTGGTCAATGTGGAATTAAAAAGTGTGTTACCATTTATTTGTCTGTTTATGAACTCTAATTTACTTCTTTGAATATCAAAAACAGATAGTGATCGTAATAATAATATTGCTCAGCCGTAGCTCAACCAGCAGCGACTCGAAAGACGACCGGAGGAACACGATCCGCCATTTTGTGGAGTCAAAACCTCGGTCCAACAAAATGGCGGACTGCTTTTGGTCACGAAGTTAAACAAAATCCGCTCAATTTGAAGGCATGTTTATGTGACACTTCATATTCTACTTGTTGAAAAACTGTCCAACCATGTATAGTTCATTTTTATAGCCCCAAAGCGCCCAATCAAAAGCAACGTGTCCCTTTGAACCACCCCAGCTCTATAGGGAGTGTGTAGCCTGTTGCTTAACAACCATCTCTGCACTCACAGGTAACCCTTTACTCCTGGGTGGTGGGCGCAGCAATAGACCTTTATCATGGTGCGGCCATCTTGAATTTCTTCCATTCAAACCAATGTAACCAAACCGAGGCTGGAAGGGCAAATAGTCTGGTTCCTTTTTGTACAACGAATATTAGCACATATTACTGTTATTAGATACAGGGATCTTGACCAAGATGGTTGCAGCAAGATAATTGCTAATTTTAGGGAGTAGAAAAAGTTATGAACTTTCATTTGATACTTTAAACGAAAAAATCCGTCAAGGATTAGTGGCAGTTAATTAAAAACGTAAATGAATATAACGTTTATTTAGCCGATGAAGGATGACGGTGTATCTTTTAAAAATACCACTTATTGATTTGGTTTTCTCCTGAATTTTGTAAATGATTAAAAGTAACTTTTAACCTTAATTTGAAATTTTGCCTTCTGCCTTTTACCCACCTTGAACAATTTCTTTAGTTAAACCAGAAATATTAATTAGGCGTGTCGTGGCCGAGCGGTCTAGCGCACCGGGATTCAAGCTCATGTGTTTCTGATCAGTTCGAGTCCCGGTCTTGACACTTGTGTCCTTAGGCAAGACACTTAACCATTTTTGCTTCATCCTTGGGGAAAGCCGTGTCTTTCGACAGTGTTGTGTAATGCACGCTCAAGAACCCAGTTGTTCGCTATGGTTAAGAGAAGGGGTTTGCCCCGGTGTTTCTGGCAGTGGCTGCTAAATGCGCCGTTGCACCTTGTAAACCCTTCATAAGGTGCTACATAAATGGCTCTCATGATTCAAAATACTTCAAAAACCTGCCGTAAAAAATAAAAGATAATAAGCGCATTGAGTACCTTACTGCTGGTAGATACGAGGGCTAAGAGTCCGGTAAAATCACTATTGTTATTAGTAATTATAAAAACTGATTATAATGCATTTAGTATCTGCGCAACGTAAATACAATTTAAAAATATACATAAATAAAATAAAAAATATACTATCTAAAAACCAACTACGGCAACAAACAGAACGGCGAGACGAACAAACAAAAATTTGCGAGCGATATAGGTATCTCATGTGTCGTTTCGCATGCCTTTCATGCAACGAAATGGTAAAGATATTGATTTAGGCTGTCCTTGTGCTAAAACTGTTTGCTGCTCAAACACAATTAATTGCTTTGGGCTGCTGTCTTGAAAAAGAAATTATAAAAATAGATAAAGTAAAAAAAAAAAAATCTCTCTCTAAAACAAAATAAAGGTATGTCATCCCAGAAAGTAAATGTCAAACGACCAAAGGTATGTCATCCCAGAAAGTAAATGTCAAACGACCAACGATGGGTACAGTTTCAATTATAAATAATAATTATTCAAATTTATAATTGTTTTTTTTTAAGGTACAATATAGTATTGGTATTCATCCAAAATTGTTTTTATCAGTATAAGATGAAAGCTTACTGATTATGAAGTTCATTACAGTACCAATCTTCCATGAAAAAAAAAACAATTCTGAAGTACTGTCAAAGTCGAGAAAATAGAATTTGAAGACGCTGATTTCAATTTCGGTTGTAACAATCAAAACTAAGGACAATGTGTTTACATGCTGAAAGGTGTGCACGTTTTTTGTTTTGTTTTGAGTTTTCTCCGGGCTCGGACGACGGATGGAGCCAACATTTTCACAGTTTTGTTTTTTTCTCATGTGTAAATTGAATCAGACAAAGAAAGAGCACTGCCAGATCTACCAATCTTTTTTTCTACCTTTAGTTTAGCCTTTGAGAAAGACTATGCTAGGGTCGGAACGTTGGGGGCCATTAACACGTTCTTCTCGTTTACTGGTCATTTTGGTTGGTATTACACCAATCCGAGAAGAGCCGTTTTACACCCCCAGCAGCCATGGCCTCCGCACGCGCGCGTGGCACGACGCGCGCGTGACACGACACGCGCGTCAGCGCGCATATGTACCAATCAGCATGGAGGATTCACAGTGCGTGTACCTCGACGCGCGCGTGCGGCGGCCATAGTTGGGGTGGTGTAAACGCCCATGAACAAGCTACTCGGATTAGTCTATCAGCAGCTTACAAACATCCAATTGCTTTCTTTTATTTTAAGATAGTGCAGTACATTTCCAACGTCTGCATCTTTTCAGAGAGTAGTAAACATAGAAGTATAAAGCATGATATTAGGAAGTGAAATCCCAGCATAGCAGTTTTGTTAAGCCGGTTTTGCTATAAAACTTAAAGGGAACACGGCCTTTAAATCTCTTAAAATGTTGCTGTTTGGAATTGCTCATTATCCCCAGCTCAACATTGGTAAAAAAAAGTCTGTAAATGCTGCCATTCTTCGGACAAATCAAGGTATTTGTCGTAAAACCAACCTGTGTAAATGTCAGCTCATTTCGTTGTTTCATTTGCGAGAAAACGGTAAACAGATTCAGCATTTTTGTGCGCATTCCTATGGGCAGAGATTTCGTCTCACGCCGAGACGAAAATTTTGGATCTTATTTCAGTGATTGTTTAAAAAAACGAAAGCCCTTCAGGCAGAAATAGTTCATGGTCAGTTTTCTAAACATTATTATCTTTATATAATGTAAGGTACATATGTAAATCTGTCATGGTTACCAATGTTGACCTGGGGCTTTAAAGAAATTATTATTGTAGCCTTCGTTTTGTTGTTGTCATGAAATTGTTCTCGTATATTCCTCATTATAACATATAAACGATTGGGATGAACGTATTGTCAAGTGACAGTGTAGCCACCAGACAAACGGCCACCTGGGCCCGTCCGCCCTGGATTTAAGTCCATCGGAATATTGATTCTTGAATAATTACACTCTTTCATTAATACTGTAATTACAGCACATTCAATAGGCCTGTACTTCAGTCCCTTCCAAGAGAGCTGAATAATTATCCAGGGACAAAATTGGACTGGATTTTTTTTGAATGGTTAACGGCTTTCAAAGTTGCATGGCCCGCGATTTTCCCCCGAAAGACTAATTATGTTTTATCGTTATAATATGCAACTTGATTCCCAAAATGGCAGACCATGGGCTGACATTAACCACGTGTGCTGGCTGGCGTCAGTGCCGGAGGTAAACACTATTGCAATCTTTAAATTATTTACAACAAGTCATAAGGCATTATCATGAAATTGTACTTATAATAATATGCATAAGTGAACAGGAGGAGGGAGGCGTACAGCGCGTACAGGGGGAGGCAAGGGGCAGTTAACCCCTCAATTCGGGCAAAATAGTGGGGGAAAATTCGGGCAAAGCAAGAAGAAGAAAGGAGAAAAGGGACTTTTTATTAGAAATTGGTACTGTTTTTATCTGAGTAACATTTTGGTCAAATCAACACCTCCCCTGCCCCCCTTTAAGCCCCAGCAGAACATTGGTAAGAAGAAAAACATAATTGTTCACATATTTACATATACCTTACATGGTATAAAAAATATAAAAATATCCCTGAAATATTTCTGCCTGAAGTGTTATCGTTTCTTAATAATAAATTAAATAAGATCCAAGATTAGTTTTTATCTCAGTGAAACGAAAACTATGCCTATAGGAACGCGTTCAAAAATACTGAATGCATTTTTACTGTTTTCTCGCAAACGAAACTACGGAATAAGCTGAAATTTTCACAGGTTGGTTTTATAGCAATGCGTTCGAAAATACTGAATGCATTTTTACTGTTTTCTCGCAAACGAAAGTACGAAATAAGCTGAAATTTTCACAGGTTGGTTTTATTACAACTATCTTGAAGTACAGGTCTAGTTTCGTTCGTTCAAACCAACAAGTTCATTCGTCTGGCAACTATTTGGTGACATCTCATGTGTTTGTCATTTTGTCGTGCGTTTACATTGGAGCCGAGAGATTTCACTTAACCATGATTGATGATTTTCTTTTAAACAGTTCCGACCGTTGCCGTAGACACGAATCTATTAGCCTGAAAAAAACGTATACATGTTTATATAACCCATGTTCCCTCGCCGAAGGTCATTTCTCCTTGATGTACAGAATCAATTTGAAATTTCAAAGAACAAAATCGACATCTGCCTACATGGTGCCCTTGTCCCGTTATGGGACAAACTGCAGCATGCAGGTTGAACGGTATAATGCATTTGAATGATACTATAAGTTATCACAACAGCGCTTGTGGCATACGGGAAAATACAGGGCTTAACTACGTCCCATATATCCCACGAGGCATTCGGCCTCGTTGGATATGGGATGCAGACGCGCTATATTTTCCCGTATTCCACGAGCGCGCGTGTGATAACGAATTCATCTTCCAGTCAACTTCATACTGCCTCATGAAAACATACTTTACAAACATTGACCTCCATTAATAATTAATGGATATCAATGAATACAAATCAAAATCGCACGCGCAAAGTTTAAAAGTTTAAAGTGTTATTATGAAGAGCAACTCTGTCAAAATGTCGTCAGATTCGGCCGTCACGTTTTTGTGAAAATAACAATAATCAGGTTCTTGATATTTTGTCACAGTTTATAATGATTTTGAATGCTCAAATCAGGCTGTGACTTTGAATGCGTCAATGGTAATACGAAGCAGTGTTTTGCGGGGGGGGGGGGGTCTTTGTTGCTATGCCTTTGATTAGGACGTTATTATTAAAAAACAAACAAAAAATATGCAATTCGCTCATCACACAAGGCCCAGAGGCCACTCGAGGTGTGGGCTACTTTTTGATAGAAAACATTGCCCCCATGCACAGAAACAAGACATGGAGAGGTATAAACGCAAGTCTCTTCACAGCACAGCTAAGAACAGGGAGGGGTAAATGAATCTGTTGCGAGACAGACATATATAACTGGCTCTTCCCTTATTTGAAGCAATCATAGTTAAGTGTCTTGCTCAAGGACACAAGTGTCATGGCCGGAGTTCGAACCCACATCATGATGACTTAGCCACCAGAAATTGAGTCCAATGCACTAAACCGCTCAGCCACGACAACAGCGCCGTAACTAGGGTAACATTTTAGGGGCACAAGGGGGACACCATTTTTCCTAGGGGGGCACTTTTGGCCAATTAAAACTGTAATTTTCAATTGTATTTTTCCTGAACAAGCCCCTTTTCAGTGTTTTCTGACGTGTTGAGGTAAAACAAACTACATCCTGAGTGTAATGATTAAAAATAGTTCTAAAAACATTGAAATTGCTACGTAAATGCTCATAAAATTTAACATTCTGGTAATTTTTGATCTCAAAAGTCCGGATTTCAAAAGGGAGCACGGGGGAGGGGGGCACGGACATCAGTTGGGGGCAAGTGCCCCCCCCCCCACTTAGTTACGCCACTGCACGACACCCAATTTGGACGTAGGGAAACGATTTTTAGACGTACATTTTAAGACTTCAAATGCCAAACATTTTTCTGGAGGGTTGGTACTCAGGTGTGTGAACTTTGTAATCAGTGAACTGTCACACTAAAATTTATAAATTCTTCGATAATTACCAATCCTGAGTTTTGCCATTGATATTGAAATTAAAATATGAAAAAATATAATAAAGGGGGACGAAAACCACATAACAAAGCATTAGTTGTGATCTTTTTTTAATGAATCACGATGACACTGTGTGATTAATTTGTGTAAAATGCGGTCAAACTGTAGACACGCCCAGTACAAACGTGTTTATCAGGAAACGGCCGTTTGTTAGTTTTCCCTCAATCAAAGTCAGCCCGTGCCTTTTATTTTTTCTTTAAACTACCGCTTCGGCTTTGGTTCCGGCTAAGGTCCTGTCGCTTCGGAAGCTTTGTAACCGAAAGTTTACATCTTCTAAATTACTCCCAGAGCCGCAGCTAAAGCCTTGAACACGCAGTCAAACCAAGACCGAAATGGACTTTAAAAAATAAAATAAAATAAACTAAACAAATGAACAAATATCTACAGGTTCCCACATGCTTCCGAGCTACAGTTGTATGATTAAGTTTGCTTTTGAGGCATATTCGAATACTAATCATTACCAGTGGCGGATCCAGGATTTTCCAAACGGGGGGGGGGGGGGGGGGGAGGGGGTTGATATTTACCGATCAAGCAGCAAATGATGATTGAAGGCAAGTGAAAATTGTAGTATAATGTCGAAAGTTTATTTCTCATTGCAAGTGGGCGGGATGATATCTTGATTTTGTTTTTCGGAAGGAAAAATAGGGAGCGTGCGCCCCTCACGCCCCCCTGGATCCGCCCCTGATTACCCTTTATTAATGTGAATGGTTCCCTATATACTCATGTTCTGTTTAACGCGGTGAAAGTTTAGCTATGCAACTTTTGTTTCTGGTAAACTGGTTCACGACATACAGGCCCCTAACTTAGTTACCCTTCAGCCCAGTTATACATGTTAAAGACGGATGGTCCGTGTTCAAGCCGATTTTACCATGAAAGATGAATCCAAATATTGAATTACTACTTTTGTAGAATGACCAAAATTATTCACTTCCACATGCGATATCTAACGAAAACGATTCATCAACGAGCAATATTAGAGTAATTGATATAAAAAAAATAATAGTACTAATTTTCGTGTGGAGCACGATAAAGAAACTCCGTGAGCTGCCTGCTTCATTTTAGCAGGGTGTCTCGCGACACGGAGACCAAATGCAGGCGAAGTGGCGTTGTAATCTAGCTGACTGCCGGGTACCAGCAGGCCTGGTCGTCGTACACATTTTCCACGTAGGGTAGTTGGCCGGGAAAATCGTTTCAAAAACAGCATTTTTATAGCCATCTATACCCACAAGGTCAAAACGCGATTTATTAATTTTATTCGTTGCCCTCTTATCGAATTCTTTCGCTGGAATCAATTTTTTTTTCTCGAGCACATAAATAAATAATCACAGGAGCACGGATCTTTAAGCTAATGACAGCAACACAAAAAGAGAAAAAAGAGGGACAGCCATTAGGGTTATAAAAAATGTTACGACCGGATAGCAGAAACCATCACCGTTAATTAGTTTTGCGAGACGTGGGTGAATATAAAATGCTATACCATCGCTGCACACGCAAATTCCCTTTGAAACTAGTAGGTAAGCTATTTCAAAAGCTTACTCGTTTCAGAGACAATAGTAGGCTACCATTTTTTATTGTAGTTATTATTATTTTAATCTGAAAGCGTAAGAAAAAATAGAATGAAATAAACAAGTAAACAAATATCTAAAGGTTCCCACAGGCTTCCGTGCTACAGTGGTGTGATTAAGTTTGCTTTTGAGGCATCTTTGAATACTAGTCATTACCAAGGGTGGATCCAGGATTTTCCAAAGGGGGGGGGGGGGGTTAAATTTACCGATCAAGCAGCAAATGATAATTGAAGGCAAGTGAACATTGTTGTATAATGTCAAAAGTTTATTTCTCATTGCAAGTGGGCGGGATGATATCTTGATTTTGTTTTTCGTAAGGAAAAATAGGGGGCGTGCGCCCCTCACGCCCCCCCCCCTGGATCCGCCCCTGATTACCTTTTATTAATGTGAATGGTTCCCTATACTCATGTTATGTTTAACGCGGTGAAAGTTTAGCTATGCAACTTTTGTTTCTGGTAAACTGGTTCACGACATATAGGCCCCTAACTTAGTTACCCTTCAGCCCTCATACATTTTAAAGATAAATGGTCCGTGTTCAAGCCGATTTTTACCGTGAAAGATGAATCCAAATATCGAATTACTACTTTTGTAGAATGATTAAAATTATTCACTTCCACATGCGATATCTAACGAAAACCATTCATCAACGAGTAATATTATAGTAATTGATATAAAATAATAATAGTACTAATTTTCGTGTGGAGCACGATAAAGAAACTCCGTGAGCTGCCTGCTCCATTTTAGCAGGGCGTCTCGCGACACGGAGCCCAAATGCAGGCGAAGTGACGTTGTAATCTAGCTGACTGCTGGGTACCAGCAGGCCTGGTCGTCGTACACAATTTCCACGTAGGGTAGTTAGTCGGGAAAATCGTTTCAAAAACAACATTTTTATAGCTATCTATACCCACAAGGTCAAAACGCGATTTATTAATTTTATTCGTTGCCCTCTTATCGAATTCTTTCGCTGGAATCAATTTTTTTTTTCGAGCACATATATAAATAATCACAGGAGTACGGATCTTTAAGCTAATGACAGCAACACAAAAAGAGACAAAAAGGGACATCCATTAGGGCTATAAAAATGTTACGACCGGATAGCAGAAACCATCACCGTTAATTAGTTTTGCGAGACGTGGGTGAATATAAAATGCTATACCACCGCTGCACACGCAAATTCCCTTTGAAACTAGTAGGTAAGCTATTTCAAAAGCTTACTCGTTTCAGAGACAATAGTAGGCTACCATTTTTTATTGCAATTATTATTATTTTAATCTGAAAGCGTAAGAATTGGAGAAACAGTGTATATAATCAAACGCGGCTATACTGCGTGCTCGTAGAGTCTGCAATTTGAGGATGCAAAATGCCTTTAAGGGCGCAGAGCCTTACGCCCTTTGTCCGGTCACGGCGCAGAGCCTTACGCCCTTTGTCCGGTCACATGACGGTTTCTTGTTCAAACTGAACCTAACTTTTATTTGATTAAATTTTTACATGTCGGTCGGATGTGTGTTTATTGAAAAAACAAATATGGAAATGAGTGCAGCCTATTTTCTTCAAAGGTCAGTCAGGCTATAATTCACCTCAAAAACAGAATGGATATGTATTGGTTCTGATACCGATCACCCTTGGAGATCACTTTGATGCATTTTACTGCTTGTTTCGTGTTTGACACGTTGACTTTTTTTGTCCGGTCCGATTTAAAAAGGCACCTCCTCAAAACAGGATAACTTAACGGTGACACTTCTCCACAGTAGATTTTCCAACCCGCATCGGATATCCCCAAGAAGTCCAATGATAATTGTGGGGAGTCTTTCACAATACTTGCCAATGAAAACGAGCTTTGTACATGACAAACTTCTAAAACAAATCCATCCGCAACTTATCCTCAGTTTTTGAAAAGAAAAATATGGACAACAACACCATAGCGCTTAGAAACGTAGTATTCAGCGCGGTATAAAATGTATGTTATTTATTATTGTTAATAATGTACCCTTTGTCCATACACTTTCCCGCAACTTATCCTGGAGAAGTTTTGAGAATGTGTCTAGCCTTCTTGCTGTGGAAGCAGAGAGGACAATTCAGAGTTATGTTAATTTGAAAGCCTGTACTCTCTTAATGTAAATGAGTGAAAACATCACTCTCTTGCCCGAGTGGTGGTATAATTTTCACTCTTTTTAGTGTGCAATTCATTCGAGTTTGTTCTTTTAGAGTGAAATTTGAGTGAAGTCCACTCTGAATCTGAAAAAGAAAATATTTCCACTCTAAAAAGAGTTGTCCCCCATACCACTCTTTTAAAAGAGCCATATGGCGGACAGGTCTTTTTAGAGTGGAAACATTTTCTTTTTCACTCGATTCAGAGTGAACTTCACTCAAATTTCACTCTAAAAGAGCAAACTAAAGATAATTGCATTCTAAAAAGAGTGAAAATTACACCACCACTCGGGCAAGAGAGTGATGTTTTCACTCTTTTACATTAATTAACAGTGTATGGATCTAACTCACCTAACGTCATCACACATCAGTCATGCTAGTGCCATTTAAGGAGCCAGGATACATGTGCATTACTATACTTAAAACACATTCTCAGAACTGTTCCAGGATAAGTTGTTGGAAAGTGTATCGACAAAGGGGTACATAATTGAGGATAAGTTGCGGATGGATTTTTTTTTTAGATGCAGTAATATTAGGCGACGTGCTTGCAGTTAGACGCCACCATAATTATCTTTAACAGAAGGTCGTACGCAATGACATGGCTCCCGACAAAAAAAAAGGTCATTACTGTTACTTTTTTTATTTGCTAGAATTACCCTAAAAACGTGTTTTCCCGGACACACAGTAGTTATTCATCTACGGGATTTGTGCATATGCACATTAGAATGATTCAGTTCGATTACGACACAGAAAGAAAAGTAATACTGCGATTTTCTCGGTCCTTAATTGTCACTTCTTGGGCCCAATTTCATAGAGCTGCTTAAAGCCCCAGCTGAACATTGGTAAATTGACTGTAAATGCTTCCATTCTTTGCACAAATCAAGATATCTGTAATAAAACCAACCTGTGAAAAATGTCAGCTTATTTCATTGTTTCATTTGCGAGAAAACGGGGGAAAAATGCATTCAGCATTTATGTACGCATTCCTACAGGCAGAGTTTTGGTCTCACATGAGAAGAAAATACATTTTTGATCTTTTTTCATTTATTATACTATTTCATCATATTAAAAACATGTGAACATTTTTGGGGTCTTACCAATGATGAGCTGGGGCTTTAAACACAATAGCTGAAACACAAAACAACTTCATAAAGCTGCTTAAGCATAAAATAGTGCTAAACAATTTCTGCTAAGCAAACATAAGCATGACACCAGTCGCAGATTGCACATGTGACACGCTATGTTGGCTGGTAACGTTATTCTGGTAAGCATAATTTTGGTCGTGCTAAGCTACTTTTTGTGCTTAAGGAGCTCTATGAAATTGGGCCCAGGTCTATATCTGAAATTGAAATAACTCTCTGCATGATATGAACTTATTGATTTCAATTTTAACTTCTTCTTTTTGTGGTGAGAACTGTTTATAATGATCATCGTCGTGTTCCCTGTATCTACAGAAGTAGTAAGCACTGATCCCTCATTACACCAAAGAGGTGTCAGACCATTTTGAACTTCCAGCCTCAGTACGGATACATTAATTTGGTATATGGAGATCATACAAGACAGACAAGACTGATTGCACAGTTTAGAAATATATCGTGTTTCTATAATTAAGAGGTGTATTATATAAATCACAACACTAGCATGTTACTACAGTTTTGACAAAGGGTGTCTCTCAGCATCTCATCACAACCAGCCAGGTCTTTTGCTATGCGCAGGTTCCGCAGTGTAATTGTCGATCTTGGGCAGCACAAAAAAGTGCTGCAGATAAGCAGAGTATACCGTTCGAAACGTCGAGGCTGTATAAAATTCCAGCTCTTCAGAGCACCACCACTTCCTCCCAAAAGAGATATTTCATCCACATGGTCTTCACCCGTTAGCTTAATTTTCTAATTGACGTTACACCACAATAAGCTTCAAATCATACTTTAAAGGTGACGCACTGTTTGGTTCCCCCGAAGTCATAGTGTGTTGTTTTGGCCGTCTGAGGTTATTCCCACTGCTCCATAAAGACCTTCATCGGTCATGTCCAGTGTGCAATCGGTTTCGGATTCAGGATTAAAGATGATTAATTGTTATCATTACACTCAAAAATCGTTCACCAAAGACGCAGATTTACATTTTTGATGCTGCCGGGTACAGTAACTCCTCGCACTCAAAAGATTAAACCCGGTTTGACGAATCGAGTTTTGGTGTGAAACTCTTCACCCGAACTTCCCTTCCTTCAAAGTAACATTGTCCCAACGCGGTCTGAACAACCACGTGACCGTCTTACTGTTTTCTAATTAGCCATCCAGTAGCCAATGACATTGCGAAGACCAAGAGGTCAGAGTTCACCGCGCCAGCGCTGTTGCAAAACGGCGCCTGACAGCAGTGGGTATATAAACGAAAGCCTTCCATCTGAAAGACTGCCTTGCCAAGACACTCGTATATTCCGCACCCCCTTGCAACTCCGACCAGCCTGCCGTCTTTCTTAATGTGAGTTTTCTGTATTTGTGAAAGGAAACAAAAATAGTAAGGAAGAAGAAGACGTTCGGTCAATTTTAAAGACGGGAAAACAGAATGTCTATCTGGAAGAGTGCATTCAATCCATAAACTCCCAAGCACAACAGACTGATCCATTATTGCCCCTCCCCCTTAAGTGTGTACCAATCACAGCCTTGGCTACGCCACCCAAAAGTCCGACAAAAGTCCGACACGATAAAATCCTAGTGGAAAATGTAAACATGGGTTTGCGTACTTATAGCGCGCGCGTTCATGTCGTGCAGTGTGGCATTGAAGAGACGCGCTTTGCGCTGCCCACGTGCACAGTGGTGACGTGGGCAATGATGTGATTGGTCAATAAGTTCAGGGGCTGGGGCTTAATGGATCGGTCTATAGTATTAACTATTGCTATCGTCGGAAAACTCTTTGGGATTGTTTTTTCTTTTTTCATTTTTTTCTTTTTTTTTGCTATTAAAATCTTTCCTCTCTCTCCTGTGCCACAAGGATTTTTGTTTCCCATACACTGTCTCCAAAACATTTGCAAGAGAGCCTGGACTTTCTGAAGGTATCGCGCACCGTTAAATGATAAAAAAAAATAAAAAGTGCTATGAGACGCCAGTAGATAAAGCGCTAAAACTGGGGCGGATTGCACCAAGCGGTCTTAAACTGGTATATGCGCTTAGCCGGCTAACTTGAGACGTGCTAAGACAGTCTTTAATTATGGACCGATTGCAATAGCACGGTCTATAATTATAGCCGGTTTTAATTCTTAAGCCTGCGCTGAGCTGGCTATAATCAGTCTTCGTTTTGTTTTTAATATGGTGCTACATCTGTTAGTTTTTGATGATTTAAAAGTTCAAGATAGTTCTTCAGTTTATAAATTCAACAAGATTTATTGAAAGACAACGAGGACCCAAAATGTTTAGTTGTGACTGCAGAATTTCTCGACAAGTGCCAACTTCTTTGCTTGACAGAAGGCTGTCGCCTAACGTTTAAACTTGTGGCATTGATAATGTGGCCTTTGGAACTAACAAAGCTTCCGTTAAGGATGTTTGTTTGTATTTCATTACTCCTTACTTACTAAGACCGGCTCATTGCAACAGAATGACTGACTAAGCTAAGACCGTCTAAGGTGGATAGCCGGCTTTATAACACCTATTCCTTTGATTATATCTGTTGATTGGTCGAACGTGCGTCACGTGGTGTTGTGTATTTTTACTATCACACTGCACACCGACCAAAAGAACTATTAAATGGTACTATCCAACGACAACCTCGAACCCGGTGCAACGATCAAATAATACGTGCATTTGAAATACGATATGAGAACGAAGGCAGTGTGGTACCCCCTCTTTCTTTTTGTCAAGATTTCCTGTCAGATTTTGTACAGTTGTTTGAAGACTGTTATACGCACAGTTGTTTAACGAATATTACCACAAAATGGATGAAATTGAGGTGCTCCCATTTATCTGAAATTTGAAAAACATTGGCCGTGTCAAACAGAAGTTATGTTAACAAGAAGGCGGCGTTTTTGCCATCATTAGTATTCCCGTTAGGCTAGGACAGCGCAGCTCGTTAGTGTCAACAACAGTAATGCGTGCACAGTAACTTGGCATCTTCCAAGAAATGCACGTGCGAGGCGCACATACACGGTGCTTTTTACAAACTAAGACCGTTAATTTTATTATAGCGCCATCAAGCCTTCTGTGTATAAGACGCACACTTCTTTATTTTATTGACACCACGTAGATGCCGAGCAAAATGGAGGGCAGCAAGGGTTAATGTTCTGATAAAAGGCAATATGAATACTATTTTGAACTGTCATTTAAAGTGCTGTTTACTATCAGTTATTTTTTTCACTTCAAGGCTGTTTACATGAAAATTCCAATGTAAAAAGGCAACACAGCCTTCATCCATGTATTTATAAAAGCCCTCTAATGGTGATTTGAAAAAAAAAAAAGAATTGAAAATGTCGTTGCTCTTGTAAGGGCCTTGTCACATTGAGTAATTTTTACAGACAACCTGGCGGCAGCCAATTGCACTGCGTGGAAAAGGAACACTTTGGAAAGCACGAAAACATTGTTTTTCCTGGCAGTTAAAACCAAAAAGGTAACTTGTTTTTCCTCCAGGAGTCGAGTTACAATAAATGTATGCGGTTCTTTATAATTCTTAGTGACCTGAGTTGACCTCGCTTCCTGCCCAAAACCGGTCCCCATGAAATACATATGATAAAGTTCTATTTTATTATTTTGATATTCATATTTAAAGAATTTATTTGATTTAACTTTCAGTATATCAAACAAAGTCAAAACCATGTGTTATACAGTGTCCCATAGAGACCATTGTTACTTTAAATGTTTCATCCCTCAAAATTCTTCTCCAAATATATAACTCAAGATTAAAATTAAACTGAACCTTGAAACTGTGCATATACTTGAACCTCAATATGAAGACGGGACATAAAACAATGACGTCATGATGACGTCATCAGATGCTGAGTTACAATAAATCAAAGTTTATTAGTTAAATCAGAACTCCTGAAGTGCACAATGGATTTGTACAATCTACACATCATCGCAAAGGTCTTTGGAAACTGTTTAAATGTCGCACAGAAATGACCCCAATTTGACCTTGTCTTGCGGTTCAAACCGGATGTTGAAGGAAACAATAGTTGTTAAAAAGCCATCATTTTTAGTTCTTTGGTCAGTATAAAACAAGCTTTGGACATGGTTTCAGTGTATGAGTTGGTAATGGACTCTGCGTTTTCTGACTCTGATGTTTTAACACCACTTCCTAAAAGCGACGACGCCCTAAAAATTCTTGGAACAGCGAACTAATATCAACATGACCCCACATTGACTATGCCATCCGGCTAAACACAGAAATGAAGACAGCAAAATAATCCAGGGAGCTATCACATATCAGATGTGCTTAACAATTTTCAAAAAAGAAAACAATTGCAATTTTTTTTTATTGACGTTTTAACACATTTATCACTTCCTAAAAACGACGACGCCCTTAAAGTTTTTGGAACAGCGAACTAAAATTGTATCAACATGACCCCACATTGACCATGCCATCCGGCTAAACACTGAAAAGAAGATAACAAAATTATCCAGTGAGCTATCATATTAGATGTGCCGCCAACACAAATAAACTTTCTGTATATCTCGTTTGAATGAAATAGTACGAGTCCCAACCCCTAAAAAGACCTCAACTGGATTTTTTTTTAAACCAAACATTAATGTCCAACTCATCAATTAACTTCCAGAGTCCGAACACCTATAGAGTTTGTGGTTAGACAAACTCTAAATATCTAGTTCTTATTGACACTTGCACTCTTACCGTGCATCCATATCCGTCCTCGCAGCTTATCATCCCAGCTGATCCGTCAAACAGTGTGATGTCTCTTTTAAGTCCTGGTACATCGTGAACGGTCTGATTGAAACACAGCATACTGGCATTGCAGCTACCTAAGACAGTCAGAATGTTTTTGTTATTTATTTATTTTTTTTCAAAGGTAGACTTATCCGAGCAGCGCTCGTTTATGGTATATTAACACCATCGCAGCTATGGCCGCTGCACGCGCGTGCGACACGACCATAATGTGCACATGACGTCATTTGGAGTAGGGCACCCTTGCCCAGAGGTCAAAAGGACGTTGTTCATTGGCCAATCCTGTGGCCGCACGTACAAATCTGCGGTTTTTTCCCCGTTGTTTAATCATTGTTTACCTCTAAGATGGCGGCTGGACGTCAATGCGTAAAGTCTAACAGCGCGTCAGTGCGCATATGTACCACTCAGCACGGAGGATTCACAGTGCGTGTGCGTGGCCACCATAGAGTTATATAATAGAATATAATAGAATGCACTCGCTATGCCACGCACGGAACTCCACTGACTCACCACGGGCGAAAATCCCTATGGGCAAATTGCATACGATTGTCCACTTAGAAAATGGCTGCCGTGTGAACGGATGAGTAACCAGTGTAAATTAATGGTCCGCGCCATTTTCTCAATGGTCAAAAAATGCTCCTTGTCGGGCCGTGTCGCATGGTTTGTACCGCCTCTAGTTCTTATATATAACTCTATGGTGGCCACGCGCGTGCGGCGGCCATTATAGCTGCGGAGGTGTAAACGCCCATGAACGAGTTGCTCGGATTTAGTCTAAGGCCCTTTTCGAATCCACGGCTTCGGCTTTGGATTCGGCTTCAGACTCCGTCCTCTCGTCTGAAAGCCCGAGCGCGTCCACAAAGTACGCGCAATTGTCAAAACAACCGCGGGGCCAAGCTAGCCTGAGCCGAAGCCGTAGTTTCGAAAAGGGCGTATTGGTGAAGGGCTCTACATGGCGATCGCAGTACTGAAACGTGAATCTTTATTTGAACGAGCTTTAAAGGAGATGCATACGTTTGGTAGTTGGAGCCTAGTGTTTGTTTCAAACCTATCTGATTGTAGATATATACCATAAAACTAACCTGTGAAAATTTCATTTCAAAAGGTGGCAGCGTTTTTGAGATATTGGCAAAAATCTGGAGCGGTTGTGTAACTCTATGGTGGCCACGCGCGTGCGGCGGCCATTATAGCTGCGGAGGTGTAAACGCCCATGAACGAGTTGCTCGGATTTAGTCTAAGGCCCTTTTCGAATCCACGGCTTCGGCTTTGGATTCGGCTTCAGACTCCGTCCTCTCGTCTGAAAGCCCGAGCGCGTCCACAAAGTACGCGCAATTGTCAAAACAACCGCGGGGCCAAGCTAGCCTGAGCCGAAGCCGTAGTTTCGAAAAGGGCGTATTGGTGAAGGGCTCTACATGGCGATCGCAGTACTGAAACGTGAATCTTTATTTGAACGAGCTTTAAAGGAGATGCATACGTTTGGTAGTTGGAGCCTAGTGTTTGTTTCAAACCTATCTGATTGTAGATATATACCATAAAACTAACCTGTGAAAATTTCATTTCAAAAGGTGGCAGCGTTTTTGAGATATTGGCAAAAATCTGGAGCGGTTGTGTTCACGATGAAGAAGTATCCGTCATAGCAATACACATTCTGAGAAGCGTTACGGCCATAACGCTTCTCAGATTCAAATTTTTGGGGATGAAAACTGATATATTTTTTCATAACCGCAGTACTTCAAAGTGAAACGTTTCTCAAAATGCATTATACTGTCCAAAGCTGCTGTACTTCTTACCAAGTAAGTTTTTATTGCCATAAATTTTCAGAGTCAAAGGATTTGACATACAAATAAATGCTCTCTGAATAAAAACGTGTGAAAAAAACACTCGCTTTGTTCGCTATACAATCTTGCGAAGAGCCTTTTTGGGCAAACAACTCTTTTGAGAGTGAAAGACGGGTACTTTCAACTTGAATCATGGTAAACTTTGCTCCAATTTCACTAAAAAAAGGCGCCAATCGGGAGAGAGGGTGAATTTTTCACTCTTTCACACTTAGAGAGAGGGTTTACCTGTTGAAACAGAACGGGGGATAGAGGTTTTCGTCTCTAGTAAACCCATCTCCAAATTTTCCCGCGTAAAAAAATTGTCAACGAAAACTCAAACCCCACTCTGCTTACAGGAATAACATACAAAAACAGTTTTACGTAAAGAAAATACTTAGAAATTATTTCAATGTCAATAGTGATCGTGTTGCCGAGCGATCAATTAGCACACCGGACTCAAGCGCTGGTGTTTCTGATGATCAGCACATTGTGGGTTCGAGTCCCGGTCTTGACATTTGTGGCCCAAATATCAAGCACGGTATTGCCTCGCCCTTTCGATGGGACGTAAAGCTTTAGGTCCTGTGTGTTGTGAATACAGTCATGTAATGCACATAAAATAACCAAGTACATTTATCTTTAAGAGAAAGTTTTTAAACCAAGTGTTTCTGGCATGGTCTGGCAGCAATATGCACGCCCTCACCCGGTACACATTTCAAGGTGATGTATTATGGTTGCTCCGTCTTATACAATCGTTTTCAACAATCCGATTTGATAATTCGGTGCCAGGAGTGTCTTAGGCAGATATGGTACTTTATGAATATACACTTTTATTATCTTATTATTATTAACTACAATGTAAACTAAACAAAAAAACTCCCGGGGTCAGAATTGACACGGATTCCGGGTATCCCGTTGGGCCTTTCCCATTTCTGGGTAAGTGTAATCTTGAATCTGTGTCCAAATTACCCCCAAATTGGTCAAACTGACGCAAAATCTGAGTTAAAACTCCAGGTTTTTCTTTAACCAGTTTCCGGGTCTGCCTGACCCAGAAATTGGTCGGGTTCCCTGGGACCCTGAGAATCCGAGTCAATTCTGATCCGGGAGATCTTGTAGAGTGTATCAAACTTAAATACGGTAGACTTACATATAAAACATAACATCAATAGAAGCACATCGTAAGGGCTGATTTGAATCATGGTTGCTGCAACTGAAAGGAAATTAATAGCATCTAGAATTAACGAAGGGAGTCATGATGCAAAGTTAGCGTCACGGTATGGCACCTCGTCGCGTGCACACATAAGATGGACGTATTGACGAATGTCATATTCAGAGGAGGCGCAATAGACCTTTATCATGGTGCGGCCATCTTGATTTTCTCCCATTCAAACCAATGTAACCCAAACCGAAGCTGGAAGGGTAAATAGTCTGGTTCCTTTTAGTACAATGAATGTGAGCATCTGTTACTGTTATTGGATACAGAGAACATGACCAAGATGGTGGCAGCATGATAAAGGTCTATAGCAATAACAGTAAACTGTGCAAAATTGTGTTTCAAGAAGACTGGACGTGAACGCTTGGTCGTTTTTCTGCCAATTATAAGTCATTGCAGGAATGTTCAATTCTGTATGGGAATGGTAAAGCTTGTCTTGGGAGTGATTCTAGCAACAATTATGAGACAGTCGTGCCCTATTTTGTTTTTTCAAAAGAGCCATTTTATTACTTTTGACCTGCTGGGGCAAAAAAGTTGTTTTTTGTGTGTCCGGAAAAAAGGTTGTCAGCCTACGACCTTCTTCCGGGCACTTCGACGACCTGTAATAAGGTGTCGTGCAGCTAATAAAAATTACCCCATTTTAATTATTATTTTAAAAAATGTAATAATTGCATCGGGAATGTTTTGTTCTACCTCGTTTGATGTGTACCCTGCACAGATATATGATACAAACTTTACACTTGTGTTCGAATCGCCGGTCATGACACTTGTGTCCTTGAGCAAGACACTTATCTATAATTGCTTCAAATAGGGGAAGAGGCAGTTATGTTTGTCTCGCAACGGATTCATTTACCCCTCCCTGTTCTTAGCTGTGCTGTGAAGAGACTTGCGTTTATATCTCTCCATGTCTTGCTTCTGCGCTTAGGGGGTAGGTTTCTATCCCTGCAAAAAGTAGCCCACACCTCGAGTGGCCTTTGGGCCTTTTGATGGATGAATTGTATAAAAAAAACCGCATTCTAGCAGATGCGTATACGCAGTGCATTACCCTCGTGACATTGGTGCAGGGTAACCCCCCCCCCCAAAAAAAAAAAAAAAAAAAAAAAAAAAGATCAATACTTTAAACAACTTGGGAGCCACATTCGATATATTCCTGCCACATATGAATGCCACGTGAACTTTTCACACTTTCTTTCACTCTCACAAATAAAAACGAGCATACAAACCTGACAAAAGAAACTGTTAATGGTGTCAGTACAATTGTTAAGACTTTGTATAGACTTTTCCCAAATATGCAATGGATGCCGGGACAACAACTTGTTATGAGATTGTATGGTATGTACTTCACTGGCCTGTGTTTGGGTTGTTCCATATAGTCTCTTAATGTAAAGGAGTGAAAACATCACTCTCTTGCCCGAGTGGTGGTGTAATTTTCACTCTTTTTGGAGTGCAATTTATTCTAGTTTGCTCTTTTAGAGTGAAATTCTAGTGAGGTTCACTCTGAATCGAGTGAAAAAGACAATATTTCCACTCTAAAAAGAGTTGTCCCCCTTTCCACTCTTTTAAAAGAGCCATATGGCGGACAAGTCTTTTTTTAGAGTGGAAACATTTTCTTTTTCACTCGATTCAGAGTGAAGTTTACTCAAATTTCACTCTTAAAGAGCAAACTGGAGATAATTGCACTCTAAAAAGAGTGAACATTACACAACCACTCGGACAAGAGAGTGATGTTTTCACTCTTTTACATTAAGAGAGACATTGCAAACACATGGGTGTTAACCTTGGTAAAATACTGGGGTGATTCTCTTGGTATCTAGTGTGACAACACCGATATGGTGTTATTTATCCATGTTGCGTTATTGTAAAATTAACACCATGTCGGTGTTGATTATATTATTAGGAACCAGGAGAATTCAACACCCTTTTTCAGTTTAGGTCATAGGCACCAGTGTTCCGTAGGCCCAACACTTAAAAACATCGGGTGTAAAATTGACCATTTCGGTATGTACATTGTGTCAACACCGACACGGTGTTACATTACCACCGTAGTAGTGTTGGTAATAATTAATACTATAGGTGTTGTCACATTCTAGGCTAGATACCAGAAATAATCAACTTAAAAGTAGAATACACGATTGGTATTCATCCCTTTTCTTTTTACATTCGAAAAGCTTACTGATTATGAATTTCTCTTCCATAGAAATATTTATGTATGAAATACTGTCAAAGTCGACAAAATAGAAATTGAAGACCCCAGTTTCAAAGGTAAAATATATGATTGGTAAAGCAGAGAGTGCAGTGTTCTTACTTTGTGTGATTCAATATAGGCCTACATTGAAAAACAAACCCGTGAAAATTGGGGCTCAATCCGTCGTCCGAATCAGAAGAACATGGTGGAAAAACCCTGCACACATCTTCTCGGCATGAAAACACAGGCTTCAGTTTGACCCATTTACGGGTCATTTAGACACGGACTCCGGATCATACTGACCTAGAAATAGGTCGAACCTCTTGGGACCTGGAATTCTAGTCAATTCTGACCCGTTTTTTGTTTTTGTTTGTTTGTTTGTTTGTTTGTTTGTTTGTTTGTTGTTGTTTTTTATACATTAAGAAAGAGCCTTAATGCCTACTGGGAGAAGAATATGATGAGAGGGGTCTCAGAGGCTGAAGCCTTAATAATTTCTCCTGTTTATGCAACTACAATATAAAACATCTTGTGAAAAATAATCTGAAAACCTACACAGGCCTTATAGGTCTTATATATACACATTTCAGAACCTTCAAACTGAATATCGTTCTGAAAAGAAAAAAACAAGTAAAGCTTTTGTCAGTTTCCGTCGTGGTTTATTGCTTGATATTTAAAACACAATTTTTGTTTAAATACAACAACAACAAACTCACACAACTTACCCTTATTTACCACGACGGCCCAAAATCCACATGATCCCAACTATTGTACAGATCCTATATCTATCGACTTCTCTCACAAGTCTTCGTTGATTTGGTCCCACGCGTCATCCAATTCAGATGTCGGTAATAAACGGCTTTAGACTCCCATAAGCACTACTACCAGTCAACAGACACACACCAATATTATGCCAGTACAAAAATGCTATAGTCATAAAAAAATAATAATAATAATAATATGCAGAAACCGGCCATTTTTTGACACAGTTCAAGGCCGGATGCCATCGCAACGTCTGTGTATTTCCTCGCAACACAACAGAAGGTAATTTGCATTTCAGGTTGTATGCTATTGTTGCGGGTTGGTTTCACTCGCTCAGTGAAACCGTTACGGGTTGGTGGTTATAAAAAAGCTATTGAAAATAATTCTAGTAAAATGGAGGGGGAAGTTGCTTTTGGTTGGTTGAGAGTCACGTTTCGTTTCGTTTCATTTCATTTCATTTATTAACTCTGGTTGTGAAGCCAATGACTCCCAGAAAAGCGAACTAAATCACTAAACCATAACCCAAAACCCCAACGGAGAGAAGACAAGGAAGTTTCAGTTTTTAGATATGGGAGGAAACCCCAATAGATATTCATTCCAGAGAAAACTGACACAACCAGGTAGGGACTGAAAACCCAATCCACACAGTGCCATTGGCACGATTCGAACCGGGGTCCTAGAGGTGGAAGACGTGGAAAGATACCACAACACCAACCCGACTACCATTTATACATAAAACTCAAATTCATTGAGGTTTATTATTATACATCTTTTCCCATTCAAATAAAAGACGCAAACAAATAGACAAACAAAACAACAACAGCGTAACAAAAACAACCGTTTAAGCTGTGGGTGAAACGTTATATATATTTATATTTTTATATGAATTTTAGTATTTGGGGTTGGTTTGGGCATGTTTATTCCTATATCCAATTATTCTATTTGTGTCTGTTTCTTGAGCCGAAGCTGACTGTGGTTTTGAAAATCAGGGTCTATGTTTCCTGTGTTTTTGTTGTTGTTTTTTTTTCTTCTTTTTTTACACCTTTATGTTTTTGTAACAGGGGTTGAATTTTGCAAAAATCTCCTTTTTTGTCTTTAACTCTTGCTAAAATGTCTGAACATACTGTCCCTATTTTACTAGTACTGTAGGCATATATCTTTATTTCTGCTGCCCAAACCGGGCCGGTTGGCATGGACGGCTAAAATGTTAGCAAAACATTCAAGTCTTGTTGACACGCGTTATGGCAATATTTAACGTTTTTGCAAACTTTCTTTTTGAAGAAAAGGCATCCCGTTATTTTGTTGGCTTGTTTCCAACAAGTTCAACTGTGTTCTTGAACATAGTTTGTGAAACATTTTTACAAACTGTGATTATCGTTGTGTTGTTATTATCCCATTGTCGTCGTCGTTGTTTTTGTTGTTGTTGTTGTTGTTGTTGTTGTTGTTGTCTTTTCTTGTCTGGACTATTGTTACTCTCTGCTACATGCAATCACGAAAGCACATCTGAAACGTCTGACCATAGTATTCAACACAGAGCTGCCAAACTTGTTCTCTGTTGGAAAGCACAAGGATCTCCCTAACTTTTTATAGCTCAACTACACTGGCTGCCCGTTGAGACACGTATCCAGTTTAAAACTCTTTTATATGTTTTCAAATGCTTGAATAACATTGCTCAACCTTATCTCTCTTCATCAAAGCAACCGTCGAGGATTCCGTTCTTCCGAAAACACGGCTTACCGCACTCATAAGTCAGAATTATCTTACGGCAAACATGCCTTCTCACACTCGGAACAGTCTCCCCATTATTGTCCGTGATGCTTCTTGTGTAGTAACATTTAAGAGTAAACTGAAGACTTATCTGTTTCATAACGTGTAGATTTTTGTAGATTTTTTTTTGTTTCATTTGTTCTTGCCTGTTTTATTTGCTCCTTTTGTTATGCGCTTTGATCATGCTTTGGCTAAACGCAATATAAATGCCTGTTATTATTATTATTATTATTGTTATCTGTTTTCTGTTTTTGCTTTGCGTTGATAGCTTCCCTAGTTTCTTCAACCTTGGTTGGCCAAAACTCGGGCTGTGACGTTGCAAAAGCCAGGTCGATGAATTACACGAAACATGGACTGAACCAGTGTGACGTTGCAAAAACCAGGTCTATGAATTACATGAAACATGGACTGAACCAGTGTGACGTTGCAAAAGCCAGGTCTATGAATTACATGAAACATGGACTGAACCAGTGTGACGTTGCAAAAGCCAGGTCTATGAATTACATGAAACATGGACTGAACCAGTGTGACGTTGCAAAAGCCAGGTCTATGAATTACATGAAACATGGACTGAACCAGTGTGACGTTGCAAAAGCCAGGTCTATGAATTACATGAAACATGGACTGAACCAGTGTGACGTTGCAAAAGCCAGGTCTATGAATTACATGAAACATGGACTGAACCAGTGTGACGTTGCAAAAGCCAGGTCTGAATTACATGAAACATGGACTGAACCAGTGTGACGTTGCAAAAGCCAGGTATGAATTACATGAAACAAAGGGTCGATTTCACAAAGAGCTAAGATTGATCTTAATTGCGAATCACTCTTTAGTTGCTAAGCAAAGCGTGAGGTCACAATACAAATTACCATGGTAATAAATTATTGACAACTCATCTTATGATGAATCATAGTGCAAGTTGTGAAATTGACCCCAAGGTCTGGGTTATCGTGTTGGAGGTTTCTATTCTTCATTAAATTGCACCTAGCTGGTCAAACATGCACGGACCTGTAAAGGACTCCAGTAGCCTACAGCTTCAAGCTCACTGGGATATGTGGCGACATAACCAGATTAAACTGCGTAGAAAAAAAATAATGCAGTTTTATTTTTGATCTATCGATTGAAAGTAAAGGAGTAAATAAATAAATAAAAGTAAATAAATAAAAGTAAACAAATAAATGGGTGAGTGAGCAGTCAGTCAGTATAAATAAACAAACAAATAAATACAAGTAAATGAATATGGTCTAGCTCCATCATACATACAGGACCTCTTGCAAATCCGGACCCTGCGACCTGGCCTCAGATCATCCTCATCACTGGTACTTTCTGTTCCACACACTCGTCTGGCATCGTACGGAGACCGGGCCTTTTCCAGCTGTGCACCACGTCTCTGGAATTCCTTGCCAGACGAGTTGAGGAACTCAAAGAACCTTTCCTCATTCAAGATTTTCGATCTCCCTTCGAAATATCAAACGTCCAGAAAGAAAAAGTATACTTTTTGTGAAAAGTTGCCCTCTGCAACCGTATATGCCTCACTCTTCAACCATAGAAGAAGTATTTATCCTTCCTCCATGAGTCAAGGTATCGCCCATAACAGATCAAAAATGTTTCAACTCTCAGAAAAAGTTATTTTTACAGCTGGAAAGTCTTGTCACTTTATTTAATAATCCAAGACTGAAACAAAATCGCCCGAATTTCATGGTCCACCGTGCGTAGGCACTGGCATTGTTTGTACCCATTTTAATACTACAGCCAAACGTAATGCTAAATTGCTATGCCGTGTTCGTGTGCTACAAGTACTCCATGGTGCGGTACCGATCAGTTTTCCGGGCTGGGTGGGACACGCCGTGACGTGTGCACCGCATACTGCGGCGCTCACACCCGGGGGCCAGGCTTGCGATCACGGTCCATGTAGTAATACGCGAACGTAACCTAGCCCAATGCTCTCAACGATTTAGTAACAACCTTCCTTAAAATTATGTTTGGCAATGAATTGTGTATTGATGAATAACAAGAATTGGATGTCGTAACGATTGATATCTATGAATGAATGTCACCGGGTTCTTTAGTTCTTGTTAGATAAACTATCCCAAAATGGGTTGAAACAGCGACGGTTTGACCATGACTAAGTGCGCACTTTACGTCGTATCATTTTACTAATGCTTCGAAATCTAAACATTTACCATCACTTTTTAAAAACAAGACAATGCAAAAGTGAGAAAAATTATCTAGTTATTGATTTATTACTGTTTTGAAGATAATTGGTGATTTTTTAAACCTTAAAACAGAAACTTTATATCGTCATCTCCCATCTTTGCCGTTGCTTTACACGTTATTTAATAATAAGTTTGCCCACGGTTTGGGGTACAGTCTGGTGCCGTCACAATTACGGTACCCAAGCGTTGTTTTCCATAGGCGCTGTCCTACACACATTACACAAAGTTACAAGAGTAGAGCGCCCTCACTTGGCCATCAAGTATGTGGGGTATTTTCTGTGCCGATGTTTACAAATGTTGTTTGATCGGCTTGCAGCTAGCCTAAGTAGAGATTATAACTTAATTGGCGAGAGTTAGATTCTCACAAGGAAAAGTTATGATATGTTTAGGTAAGTTCCGTTCAAGTAATTAGATTGATGTTGTTGAATTGAACTCTCTTGTAAATGCTACTTAGTGTGACTTTCCTCAGCAATTAACAACAGTACAGTCAGTGAGTAGTGATCTGGCCTACACCATGATGTAGACCCAGCCCAGTAACAGAGGCGCAGGCTGTACTCCTTTTTTGAGATTTTGACATTTTTGATGATGATGATTATTATAATTATTATTATATATTTCTGGTAATGAAACCAAGGATGCCTCATAAGTGAACTTAATCACTGTAGCTCTCAAGCCTGAGGAAACCCGTAGATAAGGGTGCTTGCTATGTGTGAACCAGAAACACCGGGGTAAACCCCTACTCTTCCACGATAAGTGTTCTGGGTTCTTTTACATGCACTACCTATCCTAGTACACGGGACCTACGGCTTAATGTCCCATCCAAAGGACAAAGCAATTATGATAAAGTATCTTGCTCAAGGACACAAGTGCCGCGGCCGGGATTCTAACCCACACTCTGCTGCCAACAACACCAGAACTTGAGTCCGGTGATCTTAACTGCTCGACCACGACACTCTAATATAAGATAGTGTACATTTTTTTAGCCATGTCTTTCATAAATGACACCCCTGGTGCCGAATTATCAAATCTGGTGGAGATTGTTACAAATGATTGTATGAGAGGAAGCAACCATAATACAACACCTTGAACTTAGGGATACAAGGTGAGGTGGCGCATATTGCTGCCAGACCATGCCAGAAACACTGGGGCAAACCCCAGCCTTCTCTTTCCGATAAGTGTACTGCCGGTTCTTTTACGTGCATTACACAACACACAGGACCAACGGCTTTACGTCCCACCCGAAGGACAAAGCAATAATGGTTTAGCGTCTTGCTTAAGGACACAAGTGTCACGACTGGGACTCAAACCCACACTCTGCTGATCAGAAACACCAGAGCTTGAGTCCGGTGGTTCTTATCCGCTCGGCCACGACATGACACGTTACTAGACTACTAAAAGCACAAGCACGACAGATAAGTGTCAAAATCTTAAAAAGGAGTACAGGGCCCCAGTTACTGTGTCTAAATACAGTGATCCATTTCGGATTAGGCCTTGCCAAATATGCTATTATTAGCCTAAATTGTAAGCAATGTTTTAACAAGTATCATTCTGGCAGTAACATTAACTGTTCAACTGCACTGCCTTCATTTCGAGACAGCACTGTTGTTTTTGTTGATAAACTGAAGAAGGGAAACCCCCTATAGATGTCTAATTAGTCTAAGGCATGGCCATGGGGCGTTGTTTAAGGAACTTATTTTAAGATCACACAAGCGTGAGTGGAATAGGAGAAAATATACTATTACTAGTGCTTCTGTGTCCCATATCCCATGAGGCTGAAGGCCGAGTGGGATATGGGATGCAGAGATGCGCTATTTTCCCGTATTCCGCGAGCGTGATTAACGATTTTATCTTCCAGTCAACTTAAAGATAATACAACTTTGAGCGTTATTTGATGAAGAGCAAAACGTGCAGCGCACAAATTTTAGAAGGTAATTTTGCACTGTCCGTATAAGACGTAACATAGCATGACGCATGATACTCAAATATTATCACGCTCCCATTGAGCAATCTGATTGGAGGATTAGCGCGTACTGTAAGATAAATAACCGCATCATGTTGAGGCATCTCTTTTGTGCGGCGACGCCGACACAAAATGAAAGGGCCTCCCTCTCCTCTACCATCTCGCGGTGGGACTTCTCCAGAAGGACCAGGTCACCGTTGTTCCTAGTCTGCTTAGGACGGGGCAGATAATCGGTGTCGGAAGGGGGGATAGCAGGATGGGGAGGGGAGTGATATGGACACATTTGTTTTGTCGCAGGGTGAAGGGAAGATGGTGTGGGGGGGGGTTTAAAAGAATTGGTGTAATAGCGGAATGAATACACATCAAAAGAAAGATGAACAAAACAAAAGACATTGAAGATGCAGATGAGGCAGTGTGGGAGATGAAGGGAAGGTTGGAAGGATTATGAGCAGATGGAGACTGGGGTTCAGAAAATTTAACAAGATGGAAGATAATTGGTGGAAAAGGAGAATGAAAAGGGATGATAAAGGGATGGTAGGGGGTGAGTAGAGGTGGGTAATGCAGGCTTTTCAATGTATAGAATCCCGTCAAGTGTAATCATCTTTTGGTCTTCACGAAAAAACTTTAACAATTTTGTTAAAATCTTTTAGGGCCTACCATTTTTGAGAAATTTAAGTGTAAGAAAGACGCCGATTCCCTGCCGGCCGCCAAAGGGTTCGAGCACAAATCTCAATCTTTTAGTTACATCCCATAGGCCTACCCGTCATACACTGAGAATGTCGACACTGTGTATTAATTTAAGCATGTACTGTTAATGATTAGGCCTGTGGCTACAGATCACCAAATGGGAACATGTGCTCCTAAACCCAAGTATGTTATTGGCTACCAGGTCAACCAAACTAACACCCATTTCAGACTGGCACTCCAGAGTCGCACCGGACCAAATTATTGAATTAAGTACATGAAAAGTTCAACGTCTGAAACAGTTGGGAGCGACTAGATGCGCTAGAAGTTGAAAGATCGCCTGGTGTAGTCGGTCGAAAGACTCTGGAATGACTCTTGTCATAAGCCGAACCAAATCGCACATGCAAATTTATGTTACGTTGTCTGAAACCGAAATGTAGAGTCGCTCCTTACCTATTTGGTTCGGCGTGACTTTGGACCCTTAGTCTGAAACGAGTTTTAGCAAATTTGACATGACTTTATGAATTTATTACAAACTAGGCCCTACATGTTTTAAATGCACCTCAGTATCAGAACTAGGGTCTTTGCATGCAATCAAGGTGCACCAATTTAAGTTTTCTAGGGTGGGGCACAACTAAAATTTGCTCATCACGGGTCTTGAGGGTATGGTAACACAGGCCTTGAACTTTGCTCTTGATAGGGCACGGCAGTTTTATTAATGGTAAGGGGCACTTCTATATTAAGGAAAATGTCAACTTGTATTGGAACTTTGCAAAGGGCACCGCAGCAAAAACACAGGACACAATGGCAATCGCTATGGGTGCCGTGGGTTAATTCGAGTACAGGGAACCTGTAACTCCTCGGAAAACAGCGAGCACTTTGGTTAAGATTTTCCCATTTCCCATTGTGGCGTGTCGTGGCCGAGTGGTTAGTGCGTCGGACTCAAGCTCTGGTGGCTGAGGTCATCGGAGTGTGGATTCGAGTCCCGGTCATGACACTTGTGTCCTTGAGCAAGGCACTTAACCATAATTGCTTCGTAAAAGTTGGGGAGGTAGAGCTTTCTGCTCTACCAGCCAGGCTTCTGATGGATGATACCCAAGCCTACATCCTTACGGACTGTAAAGGGGGTAACTCTGTGTCAGCCCCAGGAGTAGGTGGCAATGGCCCCTGGGAAAACAGCTGATTTGTAGCCCACACCTCCAGTGGCTTACATGTCTTAAGTGTGTCTGGCGACTTCCATAAAAATAATCAATTTAAATGCTACAATCAAGAATTTTGTAGAGATGAGAACATAGGTCTCCTATACAAGCCTGTCACAGAGGCGACACACGTGATTGCCTCTGTTGCCCCCGGTCATTGCCTTGGTGCCCTTCAAATGTTCCAATAGAAATTTACAATTTCCTCATCATAGAGATCCTTACGCCAAGAACAAAATGCCTTGGTGCCCTTGCCCTTTCAAGACTGAAGCAACCAGGCATGCCTATGTTTACCAAGTATGGTAATGTCTACTGACTTAGAGACGCCCACTCGTCACCATTACTCGACTAATTTTGTGGCACAAAGCTAGAAGTTGAAAGATCGCCTGGTGCAGTCGGTCAGAACGACTCTGGAATGACTCTTGTCATAAGCCGAACCAAATCTCATGTGTAGGCCTACTCGTGCATAGTTTACGTACAACACGTGCAAGGGTCAAAGGTGATCTTTCGTGGCATGAATTTGTTTGTCACGCATTGACGAGCGAGCGTCTTTAATACACTCTAAAAACCAAAGTGTTAAATCAACACTTAAAGAGTTTGGTCAGTGACAACACTTTGAAAGTGTTAAATGTAACTCAATTGAAGACAATATTAAAAGTAACAATAACATCTCAGCTTCTGATGCTAGTCTGACACTTGGATTAGGTGATTCTAACTTCATAAAAGTGTTGTCACTGGCCGAACACTTTAAAGGCAAAGTATACCTTTGGTTTTTTGAACCGTACGTTTGCCTTGATGCTATATAATTGTAGATATATACCATAAAACTAACCTGTGTGAATTTCATTTCAAAAGGTGGCAGCGTTTTTGAGATATCGCCAAAAATCTGGAGCGGTTGGGTTCACGCAGAAGAAGTATCCGTCATTGGAATACACATTCTGAGAAGCGTTACGGCCATAACGCTTCTCAGATTCAAGTTTTTGGGGGATAAAAAGTGATATATTTTTCCGTAACTGCAGTACTTCGAAGTGAAACGTTTCTCAAAATGCATTATACTATCCAAAGCTGCCGTACTCCTTACCAAGTAAGTTTTTATTGCCAAATTATTTTAGAGTCATTACCAAACGTATGCAATGCCTTTAAGTGTTGATTTAACACCTATCGTTTTTTATAGAGTGTAGGAAAACCAGCCTCAAATGTAATGCCAGCAACCTCCAGGTTGTGCAGTGTGACCAAATAGGCCTACAGTCAATAATTGATTAATAACACCCCACACAAAGATTCTGTATTGTAATTGGTTGACAACATTTCACATAGTTTTCGTTAGTTTTACCAATATTTTGATTCGCCATTGTGAAAAACCGATTTTACTTGCGAAAAGACTAATCCATGCCAAACAAAGCGTATTGCTTCAAAAAAAAAATGCTCTGCTCCACGTTCAATACTCAGTATGCAACACGCAATACGCACACATGGGTAAAAGACACTGGCAGTGGAACTAGAGGCGTCGTCAGATTTGGATGAATGTTGTGGATTTATTTTACATGGCGATATGAAAAGTAAATAGTGTATATACATGTAGAATTTATGCATGGGGTGTTATAAAAACAATTGTACATGTACATTGTAATACCCCTTACAAAGTTTCTGCCTTTTGATTGGTTTAGAGCCCATGATACATAGATCTACACAATGTCTTAATTTTACTAGAAAGCCGCGCAAATGCGACATGCGCAACCAATGTATACCCATAGCAACTACATGTAATGTACTTTACTCACAGAAACCAGTGTACTATACCCATAGCAACCAGTGTACTATACCCATAGCAACTAATGTACTATATCCACAGCAACCAGTGCACTATACCCATAACAACCAATGTTCTGTACCCATAGCAACCAAGGTACTATATCCATAGCAACCAATGTACTATACCCATAGCAACCATTGAACTATACCCATAGTAACCAGTGTAGGCCTACTATACCCAGAGCAACCAATGTACTATACCCACAGCAACCAATGTACTATACCCTATACAACCAGTGTAGGCCTACTATACCCACAGCAGCCAATGTACTATACCCATAGCAACCAATGTACTATACCAACAGCAGCCAATGTACTATACCCATAGCAACCAGTATACTATACCCACAGCAACCAGTGTACTATACCAACAGCAACCAATGTACTATACCCATAGCAACCAGTGTACTATACCCACAGCAACCAGTGTACTATACCAACAGCAACCAATGTACTATACCCACAGCAACCAGTGTACTATACCCATCACAACCAATGTACTATACCCATAGCAATCAGTGTACTTTACCCATAGCAACCAGTGTACTATACCCACAGCAGCCAATGTACTATACCAACAGCAACCAATGTACTATACCCACAGCAACCAGTGTACTATACCCATCACAACCAATGAACTATACCCATCACAACCAATGTACTATACCCATAGCAACCAGTGTACTATACCCACAGCAGCCAATGTACTATACCCATAGCAACCAGTGTACTATACCCACATCAGCCAATGTACTAAACCCATTCTCAGCCAATGTACTATACCCATAGCAGCCAATGTACTATACCCATAGCAACCAAGGGGTTTTACCAACAGCAGCAGCAGTTCCTTGGTACTATGTCGGGGCACAATATATGTAATGGGTGTTATGAAACAAATATTGAGTGCTTTTACTGTGCTATGGTTAAAACTACGACTCCTGATCCCAAGGGTGCTGTATTTTCCTGTGGCTTTACCTCAGGAAAATAGAATGCGCCGGGGATAACCTCAAGAGTTGTTTTAGTTTTAACCATAGCACTCTCAGTAGTCAATATTTTGTATAATATTGACCGCTTTCATTCGTAGTTTAGTCATTCTCTCTCGTGGATCTTATTTTATCCCTCAGCTTCGCCCCGGGAAAATGGGATGCTCTCAAGATCACCTCAATTGCGGATAGTTTGACTAAACCACTTGTCAAGCTGGTATGCATTCAATATTGTTACTATACTAATGTTAACTGATTAGTGCAGTTGTACTTATGTAACTTGTATTAAACTTTCCTTGTCCATCAGTACAGGCATGATACCAGGGTCAGGATGAAGAGGGCAGCGCGTCGCACTCGGTCTCCTTTGAAACAAAGCTGCCCAAAAGATGATGCCGTTAAATCTAAAACTAAAAGATCCCAACAAGATCCACCACAAAAGTTCACTGTAAAAGAAACAACCGCCAAAAGGTACACTACTTACACCCATGGAAAATGTTACACCACAAACCTGCAAATAATTTTTTTTCAGATGAAAGTTTAAAAACTAGCAATTTATATGAATGCTCTGAAATACCTTTATCTTAATGACACATGGTTATCACTTCAAATAAACTCTGCTCTTAGTATGCAAGGGCAAAGTTAAGGGATTGGTAAAAGTAAAAAGTAAATAAATAAAAAAAAAGAAACAAAATAAGGAGAAGATAAATTTTGAATATCAACCAAAATCATAATAGAAAAGTGAAAGTATTTTAATCTGCCCGATAATATTTTTCTTAAAAGCCCCAGCTCAACATTGGTCATGTTGGTAAGAAAAAAAACACGTAAATGTTCACAGATTTACAGATACCTTACATGTACATGGTATAAAAAGATTGATAGTAGAAAACTTTCCTTGAAATGTTTCTGCCTGAAGTGTTATCGTTTTTGATAATAAATTAAGAAATAAGATCCAAAATTAATTTTTGTCTCGTGTGAGATGAAAACTCTGCCGAAGAATGCGTACAAAAATGCTGTTACATTATGCTGTTCCTAAATGCATTTTTACCGTTTTCTCGCAAATGGAACAACGAAATGAGCTGAAATTTTCACACGTTGGTTTTTTTACACATATGTATCTTGATTTGGGCAAAGAATGGAAGCATTTACAGAATGGGGCTTTAGATATTGTTTAACATTGTTTAATTTATAATTTCAATTACAGGCAGAGGTGTTTTTGCCACAGAGAAAATAAACAGAGGGGATTTTTGGATGATACAATGGTCAGCTGATATGAGCTACCGAAGGCGAACACAGAGAAAACCAGGAGCAGTCATGCTTCCGATATTTTCTTTACATCAATCAGAATGTGGTAAGATAACTTGTGGCAAAATGCTGTAAATGTTTAAAACATTTTTTTTTACTTTTAACACTGCATTCATTTTCAAAATTTAAACCACTAAAAGCACAAATTGAAAACTGTTTAAATACTGGTGCTAAAATGGTAATACAGACCTCGAATCAACCCACGGCACCCACAGCAATTTTTGCAAAGTCCCAATACAAGTTTACATTTTCCTCATAGAAGTGCCCCTTACCAAAAAAAAAAAAAATGCTTTGCCCTTTCAAGAGCGAAGTTCATCAAGGCCTGTAAAATAATTATTTTGAAAGTGTGGAGTTTTGCCTCAAGGGTTGTCCAAAGGTTTCAACATAATTAAGGAACTTTTTAAGACCCCCTCCCCCTCACTCCAAAGTTTTTTTTGTTTGTTTATCAATGCATTAATATAGCATTCATGGTACCGTTGCATGAATTTCCCATTAGGAATGGACGTATACCAGTTTGCCATTGACAAGCTCGGGTTGGTACTCACCGGTCTGGGACAGAGCAGGGCCCAATTTCATGGCCCTGCTGACAGTGGAATTCTGCGCTTTCGCCCTGCCGCGGCCCATAAAAGTACGCACCTTACAGGACGCTGTAAGCGCAGAAGTCCACGGTAACCAGCGCCATGAAATTTGGCCCAGCTTTTCAACACGATCCCTCCTACCTGATCGTGGTTAATGAGGTGTGAATAGACAGATTATGGAGCAACTGGAGGGGTGGGGTGGGGGGTGCCACCCCCAATATTTTTCCTCGGTCGGCATTTAGAGCCACAGTCGGCAAATTTACCCAAAACTCACCCGAGTAAGGGCTCGGGCTGAACACAAATCCATTCGGCAAGCCTAGAGCCCTGGATTTGCCGACTGGAAATTTTAGTCAAATCCTTGTAGTGTGGGAAGTCCAACTTTGAATTACTGACTCGGCAACGTGCAGGCCTCTAGGCTCTGAAAATAATTACAGCCATTAAGCGCCCGGGAGCTTTGCCTCCGGACCGCCTTTGCAGAACTTCAGTCCCTTAGAGCTTATAAGGGGCATTAGTTTACATGCCAAAATCAAACACTTTTACTTTTTGGCAACTTGATTGGATGGCCTATTTTTTAGCCCTGAAAAAAACTAAAATTGTTTGAGCGCAGGGGAATTCGCTGTGGCGCAATCTGCAGCCGGTCAAACCAGGAACACCGAGGGTACCCCTTCTCTTTCCGATAAGTGTCACTGGGTTCTTTTACGTGCATTACACAACACACGGGACCAACGGCTTCACGTCCCATCCGAAGGACGAAGCAATAATGGTTAAGTGTCTTGCTTAAGGACACAAGTGTCACGACCGGGACTCGAACCCACACTCTGCTGATCAGAAACACCAGAGTTTGAGTCCGGTGATCTTATCCGCTCGGCCACGACACATGATTTGTGTTCAAAAAAACTTTCAAAGCTTGCATAAATACGAGTCATCCAATGCTCGGCATCTGAGGGCCATTTTAAACCTTGCAATCACTCTTCACAAACCTCATGAGTGTTCAGGGGGCTTGAGTTCCATATATCGTCGCGCTTTTATTTTCATTTGATAATGTCTGTCGGAAAATGAATGGCTTCCACATCCCCCACACATCCCCCCAAAGAAAGTGCCTTCGCTACGCAGCTGCAAGCTGGTTCTTGTTTTTACTCTAAAGTATTAAAGAAAAAGTGTCTAATGATGTTATGAAAGCACCTAAAATCATAACAATTGACCAAATACATGTATCACTTTAGATTTTAAAAAAGAAATAGTCTTCCTCCATACTCCTGGATGTTTCCGTAATTTGACACCAGCAGCTTGCCCTTCCACACAGGTGCATGCTGTAATTATTATTTATTAAATGATACAGCAATAACCCTGCACCAGGTCACTGGTGGTTATCTTATAATTACTTCATTGATAACAGCTGATAAGAGTCAGGATGACACCAGTGAGTAGAATCCAGAGATTTGGGCGAATGGGAGTTTCACTTAATGCCCCACCCCCACCAAAGAGCAAAATCAATGTGAATGCCCGCATGGTTCCCTGCTTGTTGAGCTACTTACCTTGCACGGTACATGGCCATAGGATCTATGATGGAAGCACCCTATTATAAGTTATCACACAAGAGTAAAAGTGGAATACGAAAATATGTAGGCCTAGCGCTTATGCAACCCATATCCCACGAGGCTGCAGGCTGAGAGAGATATGGGACGCAGATACACTATATTTTTCCATAGTGTACTGTTTACTGTTTTGATTTCAATTTCTGAGTTATTTCCACATTTTGTATAAGATCTTACAAAGATCTTTTTCTTTAAGATCTTACAAAGTACCATAACGTTTCATCATTTAAATTCTTTTTTTTAGGGCATAATCATTAGAAGAAAAAACTTCATATATCATACCTTCAATGGTATAAAGATAATCATGGTAGAAAACTTTCCGTGAAAAATTTCTGCCTGAAGTGTTATCCTTTTAAAATAATAAATAAAAAATAAGATCCAAAATTAGTTTTTATCTCAGTGAGACAAAAACTAGGCCTATAGGAATGCATACAAAAATGCTGAATGAATTTTTTCCATTTTCTTGCAAGAAGAAACAATGAAATGAGCTGACGTTTTCACAGGTTGGTTTGATTACATATATCTTGATTTGTGCAAAGAGTGGAAGTATTTACAGTCAGTTTACCAATGTTGAGCTGGGGCTTTAAGCAACCATACTTTTTGGTTGAAAATCGATTACATGATCATATTTATTTAAATCTCCATTAACAACACAGCTGGGAGCTGTTGGGACCGGTTGGCTGAAGATGGAACACATTTTGTGACATTTTGCAATATTATAATTTTTATTCAAAAATATGTTGATTACGAATGGGAATAAAAGAGTAATGTCGTGGCATGTCGTGGCCGAGTGGTTAGTGTGTGGGACTCAAGCTCCGGTGGCTGAGTCATCGGAGTGTGGGTTCGACTCCCGGTCATGACACTTGTGTCCTTGAGCGAGGCACTTAACCATAATTGCTCCATAAAAGTTGGGGAGGTAGAGCCTTCTGCTCTACCAGCCAGGCTTCTGATAGATGATACCTAAGCCTACATCCTTACGAACTGTAAAGGGTTTACCCTGTTTCAGCCCCAGGAGTAGGTAGCAATGGCCCCTGGATAAAACAGTTGATTTGTAGCCCACACCTCGAGTGGCTTACTGGCCTTGTGTTCTGGCGACTTCCATAAAAAAAATATATAAAAAAAATGACTCGATCTTAAACGGCTGTTCCCTGGGCTCTATCCCTTCACATACCCATGACCCTGCTGGTCTTAAATGCCCATTTAAGACCTTGCCACCACTCTTTTATTCCCTTAGGCAAACTCAAGCTTGTGTTTATTACAACCTGTCTTATATTTTTCAGCTGTGGAAAGAAAACAGTCCTAATGTTGGTAGTACTTATCACCCGCCTGCTTCTGTTTGAAGGACCAAGTCCTGACTGGGGTTGATGGTAATCAGCTCTCTGCTGCTGATTGATGGAACCAGTCCTACTATTGTTGATGGTGATCAGCTCGACTGCTTCTGTCGATGTAGGTTCTACTAGTGTCAAAAGAGACTTGCCATGTCTTGTTTCTGTGATTGGGGCAGGTTTCTATCCCTTCAAAAAGTAGCCCACACCTCGAGTGGCCTTTGGGCGTTGTGATGGGCGATTGTTGATGTTGATCAGCTCTCTGCCTCTGTTGTTGATGGAACCAGCCCTGCTGTTGTCGACAGTGATCAGCTCTCTGCTTCTGCTGATGGAACCAGTTCTACTAGAGGTTCTACTGGTGTCGAAGAGTCTCGCCATGTCTTGTTTCTGTGATTGGAACAGGTTTCTATCCCTTCAAAAAGTAGCCCACACCTCAAGTGGTCTTTGGGCCTTGTGGTGGGCGAATTGCATAAAAAAAAAAAATAAGATAAAAAAATTGCCTATGAAACAGGAACACCATCATCGGCCTTAAAGCTTGGCCAGAGTCTTGCAAAGTTGGCAGCCGTAAAGAGATACCGTGCCCTGAGGAGAAATGGTACAAATATGTTAAAGGTGGCTGAACGTTTCCTCCAATAGACCGATCCATTAAGCCCCGCCCCCCATATGTGTTGACCAATCACAGCCTTGGGATCACCACCAAAAGTTCGACAAAAGTCCGACACGATAAAAATCCTATTGGAAAATGTAAACATGCGTGCGCGAACTTGTAGCGCGCACGTTCATGTCGTGCAGTGTGGCATTGAAGAGACGCACATTGTGCTGCCCACGTGTACAGTGGTGATTTAGCCAATGCTGTGATTGGTCAATATGTTTAGGGGCGGGGCTTAATGGATCGGTCTATCGAAAGGGGCTGAATAGGCTGGACAAGTGTCTTCAGAAGTCCTGAACACTATGTACGAGCGTCAACACGACAAACTGATTGAGCTGCCTGACTCAGATGATGTAAATACATTCACATCATTCTTGCTGGAAAAACACCATCCAGTCAACCACTCAAAGCCTGAAACAACAAGCAACCGAAAGTGCAGTGAAGTGGTTTTTTTTGGCACGTCCGACAACCTTCAACAAAAGACGGTCTGGGGAAATGGAGCAGCTGTTGTAAGTATGATTTTTTTTCTTCAAACATTTTCTTGGTTGCAGCTCATTTGAATGAAGAAATTTGAAACATTTAGGTAGTAGTTTTTTTTTTTTCCCTAATCTGCTAATATGGTAACTGTACCACGGTAAAGTGATCATTACTCCACTGTACCAATACTGGTTATACCATACCATGGTACAATACCATGATACGCAGTGAACCATGGTATATTGACGGTTATACCATGGTACTGTTCCATTGTAAAATGAAAGTTTTTACTATGGTACGGTACCATGGAGTATATTATATAACACCCAAGCAGATCCGTGTCATTTGATTGGAGGATGTTCGGTCACGTGATAGCAAATAAACGTACCATTGCATGCTAGGTCATTCACCGTGCAGTTTTCGTTCCATTCACCGTGCATTTTTCGTTCCCTCCGATTTGTTCCATTGCACGCTCGCCCGCCCTCCATTGACGAAAGTGACTATTCGATGAAAAATAGCTGAAGCTTATTATACTTTTGCAAAATATTATCAGAATTGTTGGGTTGTTATGATGATGTAGATGGCCAATTAATGGAGACACAGAAGCCAAAGCGGAGCTGATGTGAGAAGGTCAACCAATGCTTAGCGCATCTCTGGAAGCGCCAGAAGGTTGAGAACGTGTGGTTGGGATTCGCCAGTTAAGTGGAGTCGGCAAATGGGCGACCACCTATGAGAACGCACTAATGTGGAAAACTGACAGGTTTTTATGAACTGAACTGAACATTTTGTTTCTTTGGAGCGATGTATCGGAACTTCGTGTCCATATTTTTGAACTGTGGAAGTGCGGAGCAAACCCTGATATTTAAGTGTGGTTTAAGCAGAAGTATCTGATAATTGGATATGATTTGATGACCTAATTGTAGTTTGAAAAACCGGGAGGTCAACAGTTTGAGGGGTCGATTACGATTTAATTATAAAATTGGAGATTGTGAGAATTTTGAAATTCTCAGAAGTTGGGAAGATTCATGAGATTTGTTTTGTATTAATTTATCAAAATTCCAGCTGGACTGATTTTGACAATGTGTGCACTATTGGTGGATTGATATATTTTTAATAATAATACAGAGAAGTTTAATCACAATTCCGTTTCCGTATTTTCTTTAACAACTGTTCGTTTTAAAACTGCTATTATTTGAATTTAGTGAAAAATCACGACAATAGTGTTATCCTCCAATAAAATGACAAAGATCTACTTGGATGTTATATAAAACAAATAATGAATGTTTTTCATTCGTGCAATAGTAAGAATAGTAATGGAACATTCCATCTTTCAACTCATGAAAATATTCTTGCCATTGCACTCAAAAACATTCATTATTTGTATACTATACCATGGTAAAATTATGGTACAATGGTTGTTGCTACAACGTTAAACAATTTATGCAGGCCTGATACTTCACGGAGGCAACGGAGGCCTGCAGTGGCCCCGATTATTGCCTTGGTGCCCTTGAAATGTTCCAGTACAAATTCACAGTTTCCTCATAGAGGTGCCCTTTATCAAAAATGCCTTAATGCCCCCTGCCCTTTCAAGAACGAAGCAACCAGGCCTGCCAATGTATAAATGCAGACATTGCAGCAATAGTTCAGAACAGTGCCATTGGCAGTTGTTACGGCGGAGCTCCTTGCAATTCATATATGGTCTGTTCAAATCTAATTCTTCATCGGATCAGTCATGTCAGTCATGAATTACAGGACATGTCATTAGTTAGGACCAGTCCTGAGGTAGGAATATTTTTGTGAAATCCACCCCTGGGCCCCGAAAAAATGGTCCTATTTGCTCATAGGCGATAGGTGTGGAGAAGCATGTTTCAAGATCGATGCTCGGACGTTTTGAAATTTACACAAGTGTAGGGGTGTTTTTACTTGGAGGGAGAATAACTCGACGGGCCTTGGGACTACCCATGTCAAATTGACCAGAGGGTGGAAGTTTAGGACTCAATGAATATTTTTCTTTTATTTGAAAAACGCTTTGAGACTTCTAAGTATTTTTAAAGTAGTTTTGAATATTTAGCGTTTTGCACTGTGTGCTATTCCAGTTTATTTACCGGGATTCACCCACGACCAAGTTGGGTGGCCTTCAATGGGGAGAACCCGTTATGCAGGTAATGGGATGCACCCTAGAAAGTATAACTTTGAAGGGGGGTTGGTCATATTTTTGTTAACTTGCATTTTCTCAACTTATCAATCATAGTGGGGCAGGGTTTGCAACAACTGTGTTCAATTTTAATATTGGGCCAGTTATTTTGATAATTTGGTTCCAGTTGCCCATTGACATTGTACAGATTGCCCATTGACTCGTCCAGATTTTTTTATGCATAGTACCAATGGAATCGATTATACCAACACTGTGTCCTTCGTCTCTTGTATGATTTTTCTTTGGCCCTGTTAGAGTAATATTTCTGTTTGTTATCCATTTCAACCAGGGCCTTATTAGCAGCTGGAGAGCCAAGAGTTACTGGACATCCAGTAGATTGACACTTTTTACTGTCTAGTTAAACTGTTATTGACCAAATGCACGGTACTGTGATCTCTACCAGGACCATTTCTCGCAGAGGTGAGTGTTCCCTTTGGATTTGTGACGATAAATGCATGATTAATGGATTCTGCTTTTTGAGTGCTAGTGCCAGTACTTGTTTTTTTTTCCATGGCTTCTCTCTTTACCAAAAAGTTTGTTCAGAAGTTTGATGACAGTCTGTTCATCATGTTTAGACATTTAAAATTTTCCCGGGAGCATTTGGTAGATATGGACATTTGTAATTCTGACGGCTAGCAGTACCACATTGTCAAATGTAAGATGGCTTTTTGCACAACCCATGGTTTCCCATATAACATTGAGGAATTGCACTGACTGCTATTGCAGCCATGTCTGATTGTTGAGACTGGTCACCAACTTTTTTGTCAAGAATTGCACTAGCCTCAGCCTGAGCCCTGTGACTAAGGTCATCAGCAAATCTATCTTGTAATTTAGCCTTTTCTTTTTGTTGTTGTACCTGTTACATATCTGTGCTGAATTTAGCATGACTTAACGGCTGCACAAAGAGATCTATTAAGAGGAGGGGGATCTAGCAAATGTTTAGTTTCCATACCTGCCTTGCTTTGCATAAATGTACTAGTACCATGTGCAAAACACCCATCGGCATCAGTTGGAACTCTGTTTATCTTAAGTGGCTCTTTACAGTTTGATAGTTTTGGGGCACATTGAGTTCGCCCTTCTCGTTCCTCACCCATATTGAAATTTGCAGGACGAGTGATGGTGCATGTTCCATTATTATGTTTGTGGTCGCACAATTTCGACAGAGTTTGCTCTCGTGGTGAAACATCACAGTGTTGTTTTGGTTGTCACATTTCCACAGTCAACGTCTCTTGTCTGTGTCGCTGAAACAAAGGGTGTTTTTTATTGCGGCAACTTCTTAGAGGGCTATTGTTCTGTCATTCTACTTCAACTGCCACTGCACTCTCCCTCTCGTATCCTTGTAATAGACCAATCCATTAAGCCCCCCCCCCTTTGCTGTATTGACCAATCACAGACGTGATTGGCAATCGAAAGTCCAACAAAAGTCCTACAAACATGTAATTGCATATAGTGTGCGTGCACAATGGGCGGGGCTTAATGGATCGGTCTATTTGTGAATGTCCTTCGCTAGCTTTTTCTTTTCAGCCATGTCATGTTTATTTTCAAAAGTCATAATATCCCCAAATTTATTTGCTCACTTCTGCAGGGGGTTTCTTGAGGGAACAGCTGTATCCATCGCAGATGAAAGCCTCCTTGCACCAGCAGCTGCAATCCCAGTATTGTGAAGGCCAGCTTGGAAAGCCAAATTCGGGGCGGCAGTGGGTCGTCCTCTCCTTGTCTGAGGTATTTCTATGTACAGTTTTTTTCTTGTCGGTGTGGAAACCACACTTTCGGCAAGACATCATCTCGGCCACGGCAAGACCTCTATGCTCCTCTGCACCAGCGACCAGTTGGGGACGACCAGTGCATTCAGGATTTGCTCGCTGGTGATGTAGGGCAGCATCCACTCCCAAGTTCACAGCAGAATTGACTTTGACAAACCTGTCGCCTCCTCCTTCTCCTTCCTGGTGATCATCCTTACCCTTGAGCTGGAGTTTGTTTGGAATTTTCCGAAGTGCAACTCCACTCTTGGGTTGGATTTTCTCAACAGGGGCATTTCAGCAATTTTGAGTCGAAGTACCATGACATGTCCGCAGGGCAACTCTGGGTTTCATCTGGAAAAAAAAGCCTGCTCATCTCTGGTGAAAGCCAAATCAAGATGATCTTTTGATGGCCTAATGTAGACATTCGGTGAGTTTCTCATCTGGGGTTCATTTTTCACCCTCAGCTTATGTTGGGGGCCCAGTTTTTTGTTTTCTTGATCCATCCTTTTTTCTTTTTGTAGATGCCACATCCAGCCAGCCCCATATTGAACTGAGTAGCTAATACAACTTTCTCCCACCTTTTGCAAGTAAGTCTGACACCCTCTCCCTCTTCCCCTCCAAATATGTCACCCACCCCTTTGTGTCAGTACAAATGTGCAATAAGGTATTCTTTATCAAGTCACTTTGATCATGACTTCTTCTCAACAAAGTTTTCAGTGCATGAAGTTTTAATGAAAATTTCCTTGCAGTCAGTCAGATACACCCCACTTTCTGTCTCTCCACCCCCTTTGATCCTCCCCCTCCCCCTCTCTCTCTTTAGAAATACATTGACATAGACTGGCCAATCACAAAGGAGAGTTGATACTCAATGGTCCCCTTTTCAAAGTAAGTGCACAATGCAGTAGATTGGTCTGGTGATGAAGCCAATAAAAACACAAGAATACATGTGCATCTTAAGGGACAAAATAAATGCAGGTAAATTATAATCCCTTTATTATTCCAAAGCTTAAATTTTCCACTGATTGAAGGTTAAACCTAACCCCGAATTTGTTAAACATAACCCTAATTTTAAACCTAACCCCAATTTACTAGTGGAAGAAATTTGAAACTTGTCAAGTGGATGCAAGAAAGTTTTTTGGGACAAACCCTTCTACACTAATTCACCTGTCTCTTAGCCCATTAATTGCCCCCTACTTTGCTATCACCAGGAATCCTCCAAATGAAACGGGTAAATTGAAAAGAAAAAAAAACACTCAAAACAACTGTTGTCAGAACAACCGTAGGAAGGATACTGTCAAGGAATTTAGAGACTGATTAAAAACTCTGTGGATCGTTCAAATGGAAGGGGAAAAAAATAAATCAGAAAAAAAATAACTTTTGTGTGTATCACTATCAGGCATGCTCATTCATTTGAAATTGTACACAAAACAACAGAGAGGCAGTTTGCTTGTTTAAAATATAATTTTTTCCACAAGAAATATGATCTTGACAAAATTCCTAATGTTCTGAATGTTGTCTCAAGTCAAACTGTAATACTGACTTCCTTTACAGGATGCACCCCACTATTAAATCAGGAGAAAACAGTCCGATGGCCTCATGAATATTTTGCAGGCCCTCAAAATATTCCATACTAGAACTGTTTGAGGGCCAATTAAAACGGGTACTGTGTAAAAACTGTGCATAATTGTGACCTGGGGGTCGTTGGCTTTTAACTTGAGGTATTTTGGATGACCTGGGCCCTGAAAAAAACAGTCCTATTTGCTCGTAGGTGTAGGACCATTTTTCAAGATCGATGCTCGGACGTTTTGTAACTTACACAAGTGTAGGGGTGTTTTTACTTGGAGGGAGAATAACTCGACTACCCATGTCAAATTGACCAGAGGGTGGAAGTTTGGGACTCAATGAATACTTTTCTTTATTATTTGAAAACGCTATGAGACTTCTAAGTATTTTTGAGTATTTTTGAATATTTAGCCTTTTGCACTGTGTGTTATTGGAGTTTATTTACTGGGTATAACTCTGAATGGTGTAAGGTCATATTTTTTTTAATTTGTTTTTTTCTCAAATTATCAATCATGGTGGGCAGGCTTTGCAATAACTGTTCAATTTTAATATTGGGGCAGTCATTTTGATAATTTGGTTTCATTTGCCCTGTTCCTTGTACAGATTGCCTGTTGCCTTGTACAGATGTTGTGATGCATAGTAAAAATGGAATCTATTATATCGACACTGTTCCCTTCGCCTCTTGTATGATTTTTCTTTGGCCCTGTCAGAGTAAAATTTCTGTTTGCTGTCCATTTCAGCCAGGGCCTTATTAGCAGCTGGGGAGCCAACAGTTACTGGACACTCAGCAGATTGACACTTTTCACTGTCTAGTTAAACTGTTATTGACCAAATGCACGGTACTGTGATCTCTACCAGGACCATTTCTCGCAGAGGTGAGTGTTCCTTTTGGATTTGTGACTGTAAATGCATGATTAATGGATTCTGCTTTTTGAGTGCGAGTGCCATACTTGGTTTTTCCATGGCCTCTCTTTACCAAAATCGTTTGTTCAGAAGTTTGATGACAGTTTCTTAATCATGTTTAGACATTTAAAATTGTCCCCGGAGCATTTGGTAGATATGGACATTCCTGACGGCTAGCAGTACCACATTGAAAAATGTAAGATGACTTCTTGCACAAGTCATGGTTTCCCATATAACATTGAGGAATTGCAAATGCTGCCTTTGCAGCCATGGCTGTCTGTTGAGAATGGTCGACAACTTTTTTGTCAAGAATTGCACTAGCCTCAGCCTGAGCCCTGTGACTAAGGTCATCAGCAAATCTATCTTGTAATTTAGCCTTTTCTTTTTGTTGTACCTGTTACATATCTGTGCTGAATTTAGCATGACTTAACGGCTGCACAAAGAGATCTATTGAGAGGAGGGGGATCTAGCAAATGTTCAGTTTCCATACCTGCCTTGCTTTGCATAAATGTGCTAATACCATGTGCAAGACGCCCATCGGCATCAGTTGGAACTCTGTTTATCTTAAGTGGCTCTTTATAAATTGACAGTTTTGGGGCACATTGAGTTCCCCCTTCTCGTTCCTCACCCATATTGAAATTTACAGGACGAGTGACGGCGCATGTTCCATTGTTATGTTTGTGTCCTTTGTTTGTGGTCGCACAATTTCGACAGTTTGCTCTCATGGTGAAACATCACATTGTTGTTTTGGTTGTCACATTTTCACAGTCAACGTCTTGTGTCGCTGAAACAAAGGGTGTTTTTTTTTTGCGACAATTTCTCAGAGGGTTATTGTACTGTCATTCTACTTCAACTGCAACTGCACTCTCCCTCTTGTATCCTTGTAATAGACCAATCCATTAAGCCCCACCCCTTTGCTGTATTGACCAATCACAGACGTGATTGGCAATTGAAAGTCCAATGAGCGGGGCTTAATGGATCGGTCTATTCGTGAATGTCCTTCGGTAGCTTTTTCTTTTCATCGATGTCCTGTTTATTTTCAACAGTCCTAATATCCCCAAATTTATTTGCTCACTTCTGTAGGGCGTTTCTTGATGAAACAGCTGTATCCATCGGAGATAAAAGCCTCTTTGCACCAGCAGCTGCAATCCCAGTATTGTGAAAGCCGACTTGAACAGCCATGTTTGGGACGGCAGTGGGTCATCCTCTCCTTGTCTGAGGTATTTCTATGTACAGTTTTTTTCTTGTCGGTGTGGAAACCACACTTTTGGCATGACATCATCTCGGCCACAGCAAGACCTCTAGGCTCCTCTGCACCATCGACCAGTTGGGGACGACCAGTGCATTCAGGATTTGCTCATTGGTGATCTAGGGCAGCATCCACTCCTAAGTTCACAGCAGAATTGACTTTGACAAACCTGTAGCTTCCTCCTTCTCCTTCCTGGTGATCATCCTCACCCTTGAGCTGGAGTTTGTTTGGAATTTTCCGAAGTGCAACTCCACTCTTGGATTGGATTTTCTCAACAGGGGTCATTTTCAGCAATTTTGGGTCGAATTACCATGACAGGTCCGCAGGGCAACTCTGGGTTTCATCTGGGAAAAACCCTGCTCATCTCTGGTGAAAGCCAAATCAAGATGATCTTTTGATGGCCTAATGTTGATATTCGGTGAGTTTCTCATCTGGGGTTCATTTTTCACCCTCAGCTTATGTTGGGGGCCCAGTTTTTTGTTTTCTTGATCCATCCTTTTTTCTTTTTGTAGATGCCACATCCAACCAGCCCCATATTGAACTGAGTAGCTAACACAACTTTCTCCCACGTTTTGCAAGTAAGTCTGACACCCTCTCCCTCTTCCCCTCCAAATATGTCACCCACCCCTTTGTGTCAGTACAAATGTGCAATAAGGTATTCTTTATCAAGTCACTTTGATCATGACTTCTTCTCAACAAAGTTTTCAGTGCATGAAGTTTTAATGAAAATTTCATTGCAGTCAGTCAGATACACCCGACTTTCTGTCTCTCCACCCCCCTTTGATCCTCCCCCCTCCCCCTCTCTCTCTTTAGAAATACATTGACATAGACTGGCCCATCACAAAGGAGAGTTGATACTCAATGGTCCCCCTTTCAAAGTAAGTGCACAATGCAATAGGTTGGTCCAGTGATGAAGCAGATAAAAACACAAGAATACATGTGCATCTTAAAGGACAAAATAAATGCAGGTAAATTCTGATCCCTTTATTATTCCAAAGCTTAAATTTTCCACTGAGTGAAGGTTAAAGCTAACCCCTGATTTTGTTAAACATAACCCTAATTTTAAACCTAACCCCAATTTACTAGTGGAAGAAATATGAAACTTGTCAAGTGGATGCAAGAAAGTTTTTTGGGACAAACCCTTCTACACTAATTCATCTGCTTCTTAGCCCATTGCCCCCTACTTTGCTATCACCAGGAATCCTCCCAATGAAAAAGGTAAATTGAAAAGGAAAAAAACACTCAAATCAACTGTTGTCAGAACAACCGTAGGAAGGATACTGTCAAGGAATTTAGAGACAGATTAAAAACTCTGTGGATCGTTCAAATGGAAGGGGAAAAAAATAAATCAGAAAAAAAATAACTTTTGTGTGTATCACTATCAGGCATGCTCATTATTTGAAATTGTACACAAAACAACAAAGAGGCAGTTTGCTTGTTTAAAATATAATTTTTTCCACAAGAAATAATATGATCTTGACAAAATTCCTAATGTTCTGAATGTGGTCTCATGTCAAACTGTAAAACTGACTCTTCTACAGGATGCACCCCACTAAATCAGGAGAAAACAGTCCAAAGGCCTCATGAATATTTTGCAGGCCCTCAAAATATTCCATACTAGAACTGTTTGAGGGCCAATTAAAACGGGTACTGTGTAAAAACTTTGCATAATTGTGACCTGGGGGTCGTTGGCTTTTAACTTGAGGTATTTTGGATGACCTGGGCCCTGAAAAAAACAGTCCTATTTGCTCATAGGTGTAGGACCATTTTTCAAGATCGATGCTCGGACGTTTTAAAACTTACACAAGTGTAGGGGTGTTTTTACTTGGAGGGAGAATAACTCGACTACCCATGTCAAATTGACCAGAGGGTGGAAGTTTAGGACTCAATGAATACTTTTCTTTATTATTTGAAAACGCTATGAGACTTCTAAGTATTTTTGAGTATTTTTGAATATTTAGCGTTTTGCACTGTGTGTTATTGGAGTTTATTTACTGGGTATAACTCTGAATGGTGTTGGTCATATTTTTGTTAATTTGCATTTTCTCAAATTATCAATCATGGTGGGCAGGGTTTGCAATAGGTGTTCAATTTTAATATTGGGGCAGTCATTTTGATAATTTGGTTTCATTTGCCCTGTTCCTTGTACAGATTGCCTGTTGCCTTGTACAGATGTTGTGATGCATAGTAAAAATGTGATCGATTATATCGACACTGTTCCCTTCGTTTCTTGTATGATTTTTCTTTGGCCCTGTTAGAGTAATATTTCTGTTTTTTATCCATTTCAACCAGGGCCTTAGCAGCTGGAGAGCCAAGAGTTACTGGACATCCAGCAGATTGACACTTTTTACTCTCTAGTTAAACTGTTATTGACCAAATGCACGGTACTGTGATCTCTAACAGGACCATTTCTCGCAAAGGTTGAGTGTTCCTTTTGGATTTGTGACGATAAATGCATGATTAATGGATTCTGCTTTTTGAGTGCTAGTGCCATACTTGTTTTTTTTTCCATGGCCTCTCTCTTTACCAAATCATTTGTTCAGAAGTTTGATGACAGTCTCTTAATCATGTTTAGACATTTAAAATTTTTCCCCGGAGCATTTGGTAGATATGGACATTTGTAATTCTGACGGCTAGCAGTACCACATTGTCAAATCAAAGATGACTTCCTGCACAACCCATGGTTTCCCATATAACATTGAGGAATTGCAATTGCTGCCTTTGCAGCCATGTCTGATTGTTGAGACTGGTCACCAACTTTGTTTGTCAAGATCTGCACCAGCATCGGCCTGAGCCCTGTGACAAATGTCATCAGCAAATCTATCTTGTAATTAAGCCTTTTCTTTTTGTTGTTGTACCTGTTACATATGTGCTGAATTTAGCATGACTTAACGGCTGCACAAAGAGATATATTATGATGAGGGGGGTCTATGCTCAGTTTTTATACCTGCCTTGCTTTGCATAAATGTGCTAATACCATGTGCAAGACACCCATCGGCATCAGTTGGAACTCTGTTTATCTTAAGTGGCTCTTTACAGTTTGATAGTTTTGGGGCACATTGAGTTCCCCCTTCTCGTTCCTCACCCATATTGAAATTTACAGGACGAGTGATGGTGCATGTTCCATTATTATGTTTGTGTCCTTTGTTTGTGGTTGCACATTTTCAGCAGAGTTTGCTCTCGTGATGAAACATCATTTGGTTGTCTCATTTTCACAGTCAACGTCTCTTGTCAGTGTCGCTGAAACAAAGGGTGTTTTTTTTTGCGACAATTTCTTAGAGGATTATTGTACTGTCATTCTACTTCAACTGCCACTGCACTCTCCCTCTCGTATCCTTGTAATAGACCGATCCATTAAGCCCCCCCCCCCTTTGCTGTATTGACCAATCACAGACGTGATTGGCAATCGAAAGTCCAACAAAAGTCCTACAAACACGTTAGTGCATATGGTGCGCGTGCACAATGGGCGGGGCTCAATGGATCGGTCTATTTGTGAATGTCCTTCGCTAGCTTTTTCTTTTCAGCCATGTCATGTTTATTTTCAAAAGTCATAATATCCCCAAATTTATTTGCTCACTTCTGTAGGGCGTTTCTTGAGGGAACAGCTGTATCCATCACAGATGAAAGCCTCCTTGCACCAGCAGCTGCAATACCGGTATTTTGAAGGCCAACTTGGAAAGCCATGTTTGGGACGGCAGTGGGTCATTCTCTTCTTGTCTGAGGTATTTCTACGTACAGTTTTTTTCTTGTCGGTGTGGAAACCACACTTTCGGCAGGACATCATCTCGGCCACGGCAAGACCTCTAGGCTCCTCTGCACCATCGACCAGTTGGGGACGACCAGTGCATTTAGGATTTGCTCATTGGTGATCTAGGGCAGCATCCACTCCTAAATTCACAGCAGAATTGACTTTGACAAACCTGTAGCCTCCTCCTTCTCCTCCCTGGTGATCATCCTCACCCTTGAGCTGGAGTTTGTTTGGAATTTTCCGAAGTGCAACTCCACTCTTGGGTTGGATTTTCTCAACAGGGGCATTTCAGCAATTTTGAGTCGAAGTACCATGACAGGTCTGCAGGGCAACTCTGGGTTTCATCTGGGAAAAAAACTATTCATCTCTGGTGAAAGCCAAATCAAGATGATCTTTTGATGGCCTAATGTAGACATTCGGTGAGTTTCTCATCTGGGGTTTATTTTTCACCCTCAGCTTATGTTGGGGGCCCAGTTTTTTGTTTTCTTGATCCATCCTTTTTTCTTTTTGTAGATGCCACATCCAGCCAGCCCCATATTGAACTGAGTAGCTAATACAACTTTCTCCCACCTTTTGCAAGTAAGTCTGACACCCTCTCCCTCTTCCCCTCCAAACATGTCACCCACCCCTTTGTGTCAGTACAAATGTGCAATAAGGTATTCTTTATCAAGTCACTTTGATCATGACTTCTTCTCAACAAAGTTTTCAGTGCACAAAGTTTTAATGAAAATTTCATTGCAGTCAGTCAGATACACCCCACTTTCTGTCTCTCCACCCCCTTTATCCTCCCCCTCCCCCTCTTTCTCTTTAGAAATACATTGACATAGACTGGCCCATCACAAAGGAGAGTTGATACTCAATGGTCCCCTTTTCAAAGTAAGTGCACAATGCAGTAGGTTGGTCTGGTGATGAAACCAATAAAAACACAAGAATACATGTACATCTTAAAGGACAAAATAAATGCAGGTAAATTCTAATCCCTTTATTATTCCAAAGCTTAAATTTTCCACTGAGTGAAGGTTAAACCTAACCCCTAGTTTGTTAAACATAACCCTAAGTTTAAACCTAACCCCAATTTACTAGTGGAAGAAATATGAAACTTGTCAAGTGGATGCAAGAAAGTTTTTAGGGACAAACCCTTCTACACTAATTCATCTGCTTCTTAGCCCATTGGCCCCTACTTTGCTATCACCAGGAATCCTCCCAATGAAAGGGGTAAATTGAAAAGAAAAAAAAAACACTCAAAACAACTGTTGTCAGAACAACCGTAGGAAGGATACTGTGATGTTTGCATATAAAGTCAGATTAGGATCCACAGAATATAATGATCTGGTGCTGTTTTATTCCATACTTTATTGAGAGTGCCTTAGATTGACCTCATTAACATGCAGGTCACATACAGAAAGTAAGGTGCTCTAAAGGAGCCATTTATAAAACACAATGAGGATATTACAGATACTGTCAAGGAATTTAGAGACAGATTAAAAACTCTGTGGATCGTTCAAATGGAAGGGGAAAAAAATAAATCAGAAAAAAAACAACTTTTGTGTGTATCACTATCAGGCATGCTCATTCATTTGAAATTGTACACAAAACAACAAAGAGGCAGTTTGCTTGTTTAAAATTTAATTTTTTCCACAAGAAATATGATCTTGACAAAATTCCTAATGTTCTGAATGTTGTCTCAAGTCAAACTGTAAAACTGACTTCCTTTACAGGATGCACCCCACTATTAAATCAGTAGAAAACAGTCCGATGGCCTCATGAATATTTTCCAGGCCCTCAAAATATTCCATACTAGAACTGTTTGAGGGCCAATTAAAAGGGGTACAGTGTAAAAACTTTGCACATTGTGACCTGGGGGTTGTTGGCTTCTAGCTTGAGGTATTTTGGATGACCTGGGCCCTGAAAAAAATAGTCCTATTTGCTCGTAGATGTAGGACCATATTCCAAGATCGATGCTCGGACGTTTTGTAACTTACACAAGTGTAGGGGTGTTTTTACTTGGAGGGAGAATAACTCAACGGGCGTTGGGACTACCCATGTGAAATTGACCAGAGGGTGGAAGCTTAGGACTCAATGAATACTTTTCTTTTTATTTGAAAACGCTGTGAGACTTCTAAGTATTTTTTAAGTATTTTTGAATATTTAGCGTTTTGCAGTGTGTGCTATTCCAGTTTATTTACCGGGATTCACCCACGACCAAGTTGGGTGGTATTCAATGGGGAGAACCCGTAATGCAGGTAATGGCTTCCCCCTACAAGAATCCATCAACTTCATGAATGCTTCAGATGTTTTGCTTGTGACTTTTTGTATATTCTCTAAACATCATTCACATGTATATATCATTCATATCTGGGCCCAATCTTACAGAACTATAGTATAAAAAAGTTTTGCTTAGCAGACCAGTTAAGAATTGTTAATGGCCTCATGTTTTGACCGTAGCAGAGTCTTTCTCTTTGGCTAAAAAACTGTTGAGAAAGACTCTGCTACGGTCAAAACATGAGGCCATTTAACAATGTTTGCCTTAATACAATAGGTCCTTGTGGTTGGTAAGCAGTTTGCAACAGCTAATTTTATTTTTGAAGATCTGGGCCCAATTTCAAAAGCAGCAAATAGTGCTTAACAATTTTATGCTTAGCATAAATGAGCAGGATACCAGTCACAAGTTGTAAATGTGGGATGGTATTTTGAATGGTAACCCTATTCTGGTAAGCATAATTTTGTTGCGCTTACCTACTTTTTGTGTTTAAGCAGCTCTATTTGAAATTGGGCCCAGTTAAGCAGACTATTGTGCTTAACATTTTGTGCTGCTAAGCAAAACATTGGCAGGGAACCATATACAAGTAAACTACATTACATGGTATTTTGGCTGGTACCCTAGTTTTTTCTAAGTAACATTATCGTGTGCTAAGCAAATTTGTGTGCTTATAAGCAGGGCCCAATTTCATAGTGCTGCTTAACGGTAAGCAAATTTTCGTGCTAACTATAGCAGAAAGTTTGCTTAAGCTTAAGCGTATTTCACAGGTAAGCACGAAAAATGAGGGGGCCAGCTTGCGCGTTCACCAAGGATTTGCATTGTTACGTCATTCATTTTCGTACAGTTAGCACCGGAAGGTTAGCATGCCTTTTCCTGTGCTTACGGTTAGCAGCGCTATGAAATGGAAATCGTACAGTAAGCACAAAATCAGCCGTTAAGCAGCTACATGAAGTTGGCACCAGCTCTTTGAATTTGGGCCCTGTAAAGATACTCAAGGCTTACTGTTATCATACTTTTTTAGTTTCTCTCCAGATTTACATGTGCCAGATTTATATGTGCCAGATTTACATGTGCCAGGTTTACATGTGCCAGATTTTGAATCCGATGTTGATAACCTAAACAAGGTTTGTATAATTCTTTATAAATACCTTTTAGATTTTCATTTGGCTATTTTTTTTATAAAAAACATTCATTTAAAACCTTGTAATAGTGCGTATGAGTTACATTACAGGTTCTCCCTATTAGCGGGTTGGAATTTATCCTTTTATGGCCTTCGTAATAGAGCCCTGGCACATCAGGAGTAGACCCTTATCAGTGATAAGCCATCTTAAATTCTTTTGCCTGGTGTATTATTTGTTGAATGATTAATTTGGTGTATTATTTGTTGAACTTTCTGTTAGTATTAGTTATTAAGAGCTCATCAATGGTCATACAAACTAAATGATCTGTATGTAATTTCCTTTTTGAACTGTAGAAATCGGCACATTATGAGCTGAGAATGACTTTTGAATGTTTCTGTTGCTGCATTTGTAGGTCTGCAAAGTTTACACTCAACTGCAGCTTCTTGTTTGAGGCGTTGTATGGGATTAACTCAGCAGGGTGTTGTTTACTTTGCCACACAGGCTACTGGCTTTATGATAGCAGCTAAAACCAAAAGGATAAATACATCAGCGATTTTTCGTCTGATGGGGAATTCAAGTAATGAATTCCTTATAAATACATTTTCGACATTCATTTGGCTATTTTTTTCATGAAAAGCATTCATTTGAAATCTTGTTAGTAGTGCGTATGAATAAAGGCACCTCAAAGACGTCACCATATGCAGTTCAGGGAAAATATACTTTGTTGTATAATCTGTCTTGAAAACTACATTATGTGTAAGAAGTGAAAATAAATGTAAAATGACCAGTATTCCTCACCAGCTGTTTTGTTACACATTAGAATTCCCACCCGGAAATTGCCTCAAGTGAAGTCAAAACTCGGCCAGACCCCCAGAAAAGTGCTTCAAGATGAGCCCACTATCCACCAGACCGGTGGGCCCTCCAAATCTTCTGGTTGTATACCATTTTGTCACCATTTTTTTCAAATCATTGTAATCGTACGTTACAGAACAGTTCAAATTTCTCTTACACCAATGTATTTTAAGCACTGTATATTCAGCACTTTTCATCCTGCTCGAGGCATCTGTGGAATTTTCCCCGCAGCACTCGGGGGAAAGAACTGAGTATACACTGCTTAATGTACGTCTGTGTAAGGGTAAAATTGTCGTGGCTGAGCGGTTAAGGGTACCGGACTCAAGCTCTGGTGTTGATGATCAGTAGAGTGTGGGTTCGAATCCTGGTCTTGACACTTGTGCCCTTCAGCATGATTACTTTGTCCTTCTGATTGGACATAAAGCCGTACGTCTTGTGTGGTGTAATGCATATTATAACAGAACGCAAAACACTTATCGCTAAGAGAAGGGGTTCAACCCGGTGCTTCTGGCCTGGCTGTCGGCTTCAATTGGCCCTCTCATTGAGAAGCTTATTAAGAGGCTTTGATGAGAACTGCCGTAGATGTAGATGTAGAATTAAATTGTTCCCCCCAATGGAAGATTTACATCGTTCCATGCCAATTGCAGTACCCACTACTACATAGGACTCCTACTGCCCTATAATTACCAGGCAAGCTCGGTGATCTAGTGGTTAAGACTTCTGCTCTAGCCACACGGAAGGTCGTTGGTTCAAATTCTGCCCAAGGCGCCTGTGGATTTTGTTTCCTGCAGCACTCGGGAAAGCGCTCAATATACATGTACATTGATGTTAGGGCAAAATAAAATTGTTCTATAATATCCCCCCCGATGCAAGCAGTACATCCTTCGTATATTAAATTGGTAATCCTTGCAAACGTCCATCAAAACAAAATACATGCAAAATATGTAAAAGCTGCGTTTGTAAAGGCTTTCCAAAAAAAGGTTCTAAAAATCGGCATTTGAGCAGGAACTTTAATGATGGAGGGAAACAAATGGAATAAGCTCAACCATTTACATACATGTCTACCTTAAACTTTTCAGTTACCTGAAAGCTATATTATTTTTAAGGAGAGGTCAACAAAGAGGTTTATTTTATAGATGGTACATTTGTACTTTACACTCACACCTCACTTAAATTGAGTTGATTTCAAACACAGTTAGGTCCCAACATGCCCAAAGCTCAGGAAAACCTTACAGTAAAGCAGAGACGCGGGAGGTTTGGGAAGTATTTCCATTCCTTCATAGAAGAGGAGAAGGTACCAGGTGAAGCAGACTGTAAGGCCTGCATAGGGCAATCAGGTCCAGTCTTTAATGACAGGTATGGAGAGACATTAGGTACTAAGTCAAAATTGTAATAATAATAGTGGCTTCTTATACAGTGCTCAACTCCATCACTCAGTGACGCTCATGGCACTCCAACATTATTACCCCTGGTCACTGGGCCATTTATTTCATTCCTTAAACCATCTCAGCTCCCTGGGGAGTATACAGCCTGTGCTGCCAAGTATGTAGCGCACCAAGCTAAATCAATCACAGGAACCATCTCTGCCCTCACAGGTACCCAATTACCCCTGGGTGGAGAGAAAAAATGATATGATAGTTAAGTGTCTTGTTGACGGACACACGTGTCATGACCGGGATTCGAACCCACAGCCCAATGACTTAACCACCAGAACTTGAGTCTGATGCGTTAAACTGCTCAGCCACGACACGCTATAATAACACAAGTGCAAATGGGTAAGAGTAAATAAGTGCAAGGGTATTATTGCAAGGCAAATACAGTGTGTCGTGGCCAAGCGGTTTAGTGCATTGGACTCGAGTCTGGTGGCTAAGTCATCAGGATGTGGGTTCGAATCCCGATCACAACACTTGTGTCCTTGAGCAAGACGCTTAACTATAATTGCTTCAAATAGGGGAAGAGGCAGTTATGTTTGTCTTGCAATGGATTCATTTACCCCTCGCTGTTCTTAGCTGTGCTGTGAAGAGACTTGCGTTTATATCTCGCCATGTCTTGTTTCTGTGCATTGGGGCAGGTTTCTATCCCTTCAAAAAATAGCCCTCACCTCGAGTGGCCTTTGGGCCTTGTGATGGGCGAATTGCATAAAAAAAATTAAGTAAAAAAACATTAATAATAATAATGAAGCTCACACAACAACTTGTAAGAATTTACATATTTATTTATTTTTTTTTAGAATGAAAGGAAATTGTTTTCTTCGTCGATGTTTTCCAACAAGAAGTTAAGAATTTAAGAACATTATTTAGCCATGAGCAGCAAAGTTACCTTTCTGAAAATGTGAGAAACATTACTAGCCATTAAATCTTTTCCTTTTCTTACAGTTGAACCACTCAGCTAGTGTTCACTTCAGTGAGTAGCGTTTCAGAATACATGGAAAGTACAGGTATCTACCTTTGCTGAGTTCTTTTATTTACGAAAAACAGAAAATGAAAGGTTTTTTCTTTGATGACTTCTAAAACAAGAAGTTGACAAGTTAAGGACATAAAGTTGTGGTGTTGTCTCCTGCAGAGTTTGGGTTCGAATCCCGGTCGCGGCACTTGTGTCCTTGAGCAAGATACTTTGCCATACCTGCTTTGTCCTTCGGATGGGACAATAAGCCGTAGGTCCTGTGCACTAGGATAGGCAGTGCACATTAAAAAAACAACAGAACACTTATCGTGGAAGAGTAGGGGTTTACCCCGATGTTTCTGGTTCACACATGCAAGCACCTTATCTACGGGTTTCCTCAGGCTTGAGAGCTACAGTGATTAAGTTCACTTATGAGGCATCTTTGGTTTCATTACTAGAAATTTATAATAATAATATTGAGCCACTGACATGTAGCTGGTGTTCATTGCAATGTGTAGCATTTCAGAATACATGAAAAGTACATGTATCTATACCTTTGCTTGGTTATACTTTCTTTTAAGAAAATCAGTGGAGTATTAATAATAATAATAACAGGCATTTAAGACGCTCTTCTTAGTAAACTAAATCACAGCGCTTACAAGAAAATAACAAGTTCATGTAATTATAAATTTAAATCATAAACAATAAGTGAAATGTAAATGAAATCTGTTAGTTAAACAGATGCGTCTTGACTTTTTTCCGGAATTGTTGGAGTGACATAGCATTTTTAAGGGAAAAGGGCAGACTATTCCACTCCTTTGCTGCAGTGGCCATGAAGGTTCTGTCACCTGATTTGTTGTATGTACGTGGTGAAGTCAGGAGGAAAGGATTGGAACTGGAACGGAGGTTTGGTCTGGAGGGAACATACCGCACAATACAAGACTGCATATATTTTGGAGACTGGTTATGAAATGATTTGTATACCAATAGAAGCAATTTGTAGCGAATGCGTTTGGAGATGGGTAACCAGTGTAGTGACTGCAGCAAAGGGGTGGCATCCTGCCTTCGGTTGGTCCTATAAATAAGGCGAGCTGCCCAGTTTTGAAGACTCTGGAGTCTTTTAAGTTGACTTGTTGGGAGAGATGTGAGGAGCCCATTGCAGTAGTCTAGCCTTGATAGGATGAGCCCTCTAACTGCATGATGACAAGCATTCTGATCAATGTATTTCCTGATTTTTGAAACATTGCGAAGGTGAAACCGGACTACATTCCAAAGCTGAGTAATGTGAGGTGACATTGACATGTTACAATCAAAATATACTCCAAGATTCCTGGCCGATGCTGATGGCTTAATGACTGAAGTACCTAGTGTGAGAGCAATTTCCGGAAGTTTATTTAAGTTGGAAGGTGAACCTATTATGAGAAACTCGGTTTTGTCTTCATTCAGTTTGAGTTTGTTGTACGTCATCCATGACTTGATATCAGATAAGCATTTATTCAATGTTTCAGAGGCACGATTTCTATCATTGGGAGATTTTGGATCAAAGGAAATATTTAATTGTGTGTCGTCGGCATAGCAATGATGTGATGTGAGTATTATTATTATTTTTATGAATTTCTGGTAATGAATCCAGGGATGCCTAAAAAGCCAACTTAATCACTTTAGCTTGGAAGCCTGAGAAAACTTGTAGATAAGGATGCTTGGTATCTGAACCAAAAACACCGGCGTAGTAATTACCCCTACTCTTACACGATAAGTGTTCTGGGCTCTTTAACTAAAGGAATGTTATATGCTCTTTGCAACATTGTACAGTTTGTTGGGATCTGTTTACTATTATTATTACTATTATATATTTCTGGTAATGAAACCAAGGATGCCTCATAAGTGAACTTAATCACTGTAGCTCTCAAGCCTGAGGAAACCTGTAGATAAGGATGCTTGCCATGTGAACCAGAAACACCGGGGTAAACCCCTACTCTTCCAGGATAAGTGTTCTGGGTTCTTTTACATGCACTACCCATCCTAGTACACGGGACTTACGGCTTAATGCCCCATCTGAAGGACAAAGCAATTATGATAAAAGGTCTTGCTCAATGACACAAGTGTCGCGACTGGCCAGGCCGGGATTCCAACCCACATTCTATACAGAACGTTCGGCAGACTAGACCACTCCACAATTATTTGTTCTTTGATGTTTTCCATCAAAGAGTTGAGAAATTAAGAACATTACTAGCCATGGGCAGCATAAGTCCACCTTTCTGAAAATGCAAGAATTCTTATTTCTTACAGCTGACCCTGTTAGGGTTAACAATGCATTTGTATTTATTTTTTGTATATGTTTTGTTTTTATTCTATGAATTTTTTCCGCCGACATTGATAAGTTAAGTGCATCACAACCATTGGACAAAGCAGGCCTACATGTACATGTAGCTAGCTTTCTGAGCTAGAGATCATGAAAAGTACCTGTTTCTACATTTGCCGAGAAATATATTTTTAAAAAGTCAAACAGGAAAAATTAACCCTTTTTTATGTCTCTTTTTAACAGGAAGTTGAGGAGATGATATTACTAGCCATCATTAATGTAGTTAACTTTCTTAAAAGTGGATGTGTTGTACTCTAGGATGCTGTCTATAGCCCTGAACATCTTGTGGCAGGATCACTTAAGGAATGTAGACCTCTACGCTGAACGATGAACGATGTCTCCAGCCTGCTGGGCACTGGGTCCCTCACCACAAGGCTTGCCGCTAGTCCAACCATTCTTTAGGAGCCCACACAGTGCACAGCCTCACGTGGGAGAAGATGTCTCTCCTTCTTGGGCACGCAGAAGGGACACCAGCTCGGCCAGCGCTGAGGAGCTACACTCTTGCATGCTGGACCAGGACATCTGGACCAAGGACCACTGGGCAGGCTCGAGCTACCATATGGACTCAACTCAATTGATTGATTGATTCTTAAATGTGAGAACTTCTTTTTGTTTTTCACAGTTTTCTATTACAAATAAATGTTTTGTTTCCACAAGAAGTTGAAGAGTAGCCCATCTAGTTGTTTGATTCTATGTGTTGCATGTATGCCAGCATCAGGGTTGCCAGACTTGTTGGGCATTTCGGACGCTGGAAGGCATATGCAGGGCCTTCTAGGGAATTTGGTACACTATAAGGCATATGTAGAGCCTTGTGGGGCACCCTCGTTGGGCACTTGGAATACTGAAGGACATATGTAGAGCTTTGTAGGGGCATTTGGTACACTGTAAGGCATATGTAGATTTTTGGGGGCATGTGGTACACTGTAAGGCATATGTAGAGCCTTGTAGGGCATTTGGTACACTGTAAGGCATATGTAGATCCTTGTGTGCATGTGGCACACTGTAACGCATATGTAGAGCCTTGTGTAGTTATTGGTACTCTCTAAGGCATTTGCCTTGCCTTGTAGGGCATTTGGTACACAGTAAGGCATATATAGATCCTCCATGGGCACTTAGTACACTGCAAGGCATATGCAGGGTCTTGTAGGGCAATAGGTCTGCTAAAATGCATATGTAGAGCCTTGTGCTCCAGTTGGTATACTTTAGTGGATATAGAGCCTTGTGCGGCAATTGGTATGCTGTTACACATATGTTGATCCTTGAAGGGAATGTGGTACACTGTAAGGCTTATGTAGAGCCTTGTAGGGCATTTGGTGCACTGTAAGACGTAAGTAGAGCCTTGTTTGGCATTTGGTACACTATAAGGCATATGTAGAGCCTTGTAGGGCATTTTGTACACTGTAAGGCATATGTAGACCCTCGTTGGGCACTTCAAACACTGAAGGGCATATGTAGAGCTTTGTAGGAGCATTTGGTACACTGTAAGGCATATGTACATCCTTTGGAGCATGTGGTACACTCTAAGGCATATGTAGAGCCTCATTGGGCACTTCGTACACTTTTAGGCATATGCAGGGTCTTGTAGGGCAATATGTACCCGAAAACACATATTATGTAGAGCCTTGTGTGGTGATTGGTACACTGTAAGGCATATGCCTTGTTTTGTAGTGCATTTGGTTCACAGTAAGGCATATGTAGAGCCTCGTTGTGCAATTGGAGCTATGTAATGCATATATTGAGCCTTGTTTGGCATTTCGCACACTGTAAGGCATACGCACAGACTTGTAGGGCAATATGTATGCTTAAACGCATATGTAGAGCCTTATGCAGCAATTTGTACACTGTAAGGTACATGCAGAGCCTTGTAGGGCATTTGGTACACTGTAAGGCATATGTAGAGCCTCGTTGGGCACTTGGTACACTGTAAGGCATATGTTGAGCTTTGTAGGGACATTTGGTACACTGTAAGGCATATGTGGATCCTTGGGGGCATGTGGTACAATGTAAGGCATATGTAGACCCTTGTTGGACACTTGGAACACTGAAGGGCATATGTTGAGCTTTGTAGGGACATTTGGTACACTGTATGTAGACTATATGTAGATTTTTGGGGGCATGTGGTACACTTGTGTGGTAATTGGTACTCTGTAAGGCATATGCCTTGCCTTGTAGGGCATTTGATGCACTGTAAGGCATATGTAGAGCCTTGTAGGGCATTTTGGTGCACTGTAAGGCATATGTAGAGACTTGTAGGGCATTTGGTACACTGTAAGGCATATGTAGAGCCTTGTAGGGCATTTGATACACAGTAAGGCATATGTAGAGCCTTGTTGGGCATTTGGTGCACTGTAAGGCATATGTAGAGCCTTGTAGGGCATTTGATACACAGTAAGGCATATGTAGAGCCTTGTTGGGCATTTGGTGCACTGTAAGGCATATGTAGAGCCTTGTAGGGCATTTGATACACAGTAAGGCATATGTAGAGCCTCGTTGGGCAATTGGTACACTGTTAGACATAATGTTGAGCCTTGTTGGGCATTCGGTACATTATAAGGCATGTGTATAGCCTTATATGGCATTTGGTACACTGTAAGGCATATATAGATCCTCTTCGGGCATTTGGTACACTCTAAGGCATATGTAGATCCTTGGGGGCATGTGGTATACTGTAAAGGCATATGTAGACCCTAGTTGGGCGCTTGATACATTGTAAGACATATGCAGAGCCTTGTATGGCATTCGGTACACTGTAAGGCATATGTAGGGCCTTGGGGGGCATGTTGTACGCTGTAAGGCTTATGTAGAGCCTTACGGGGCATTTGGTGCACTGTAAGGCATATGTTGAGTCTTGTTGGGCATTTGGTACACTGTAAGGCATATGTCGAGCCTCGTTGGGTATTTGGTGCACTGTGAGGCATATGTAGAGCCATGTGTGGTGATTGGTACTCTGTAAGGCATATGCCTTGCCTATAGGGCAATAGGTACGCTAAAATGCATATGTAGAGCCTTGTGCAGCAGTTGGTACACTGTAGTGGATATAGAGCCTTGTGCGGCAATTCATACGCTGTAAGGCATATGTAACGCCTTATACAGCATTTGGTATACTGTAAGGCAAGTATAGATCCTCCTTGAGCAATTGGTACCTTGTAAGGTTTATGTAAATCCTCGTTGGGCACTTCAGAGGCTATAAGGCATTTGGAGGGCCTTGTTGGGCATTTGCTACACAGTAAGGCATATGTAGAGCCTTGTTGGGCATTTCGTACACTTCAAAGCATGTGTAGAGCCTTGCAGGGCATTTGGTACACTTTAAGGCATTATTAGAACCTCGTTGGGTACTTAGTACACTGTTAGACATATGCTGGGACTTGTAGGGCATTTGGTAGACTGTAAGGCATAAATAGATCCTCCTTCAGCACTTAGTACACTTCAATGCATATGCAGGGTCTTGTAGGACAATATGTACGCTAAAACACATATGAAGAACCTTTTGTGGCGATTGGTACACTATAAGGCATATGCCTTGCCATGTAGGGCATTTGGTACACATTAAGGCATATATAGAGACTTGTGCAATTGGTACAATGAAATGCATATGTAGAGCCTTGTTTGGCATTATTTTGGTATACTCTAAGGCATATGTAGAGCCTTGTTGGGCATTTGGTACACTGTAAGGCATATGTAGAGCCTTTTAGGGCATTTTGTGTACTGTAAGACATATGCAGGCATTGTAGGGCATTTGGTACACTGTATAAGGCATATGTAGAGCCTTGGGGGCATTAGGTACACTGTAAGGCATATGTAGAGCCTTGTTGCGCATTTTATACACTGTAAGACATTAGAAGAGCCTTGGGGGCATTTGGTTCAAAGTAAGGCATATGTAGAGCCTTGTAGGGCATTTGGTGCACTGTAAGGCATAAGTAGAGCCTTGTAGGGCATTTGGTGCACTGTAAGACATATTCATAGCCTTTTACTGCATTTGGTAAACTAAGGCATATGTAGACCCTCATTGGGCATTTGGTACACTGTAATGCATATGTAAAGCCCTATATGGCATTTGGTAGACTGTGAGGCATATGTAGAGCCTCGTTGGGCACTTGGTACACTGTAAGGCATATGTAGAGCCTCGTTCGGCATTTGGTGCACTCTAAGGCATATATAAAGCCTTGTAGGGCACTTGGTACACTGTAAGGCAAAGGCAGTGCCTTGGGGGCATGTTGTACACTGTAAGGCTTATGTAGAGCCTTGTGGGGCATTTCATGCACTGTAAGGCATATGTAGAGCCTTGTTGGGCACTTGGTGCACTGTAAGGCATATATAGAGCCTTGTAGGGCATTTGGTACACTCTAAGGCATATCTAGAGCCTTGGGGGAATTTGGTACACTGTAAGGCTTATGTAGAGCCTCGTTGGGCACTTGGTACACTGTAAGGCATATGTAGAGCCTCGTTGGGCATTTGGTACACTGTAAGGCATATGTAGAGCCTTGTAGGGCATTTGGTACACTGTAAGGCATATGTAGAGCCTTTTAGGGCATTTTGTGCACTGTCAGGCTTATGTAGAGCCTTGTAGGGGTTTTGATACACTGTAAGGCATATGTAGGGCCTCCATGGGCACTTGGTACACTGTAAAGCATATATAGAGCCTCGTTGGGCACTTGGTGCACTGTAAGACATATGCAGGCATTGTAGGGCATTTGGTACACTGTAAGGCATATGTAGAGCCTTGGGGGCATTAGGTACACTGTAAGGCATATGTAGAGCCTTCTTGGGCACTTTGTACACTGTGAGGCAAACGAAGAGCCTTGGGGGGCATTTAGTTCAAAGAAGGCATACGTAGAGCCTTGTAGGGCATTTGGTACACTGTAAGGCATATGTAGAGGCTTGTTGGGCATTTGGTGCACTGTAAGGCATAAGTAGAGCCTTGTAGGGTATTTGGTACACTGTTAGGCATATGTAGAGCCTTGTAGGGCATTTGGTACATTGTAAGGCATAACTAGAGCCTTGTAGGGAATTTGGTACACTCTAAGGCATGTGTAGAGCCTTGTGGGGCATTTGGAACACTATAAGGCATATGTAAAGCCTTTTAGGGCATTTTGTGCACTGTAAGGCTTATGTAGAGCCTTGTAGGGCTTTTGGTACACTGTAAGGCATATGTAGAGCCTTGGGGGCATTTGGTGCACTGTAAGGCATAAGTAGAGCCTTGTAGGGCATTTGGTAAACTGTAAGGCATATGTAAACCCCTATTGGGCGTTTGGTACACTGTAATGCATATGTAAAGCCCTATATGGCATTTGGTACACTGTGAGGCATGTGTAGAGCCTTGTGGGGCATTTCATGCACTGTAAGGCATATGTAGAGCCTAGGGGGCATTTGGTACACTGTAAGGCAAAGGCAGTGCCTTAGGGGCATGTTGTACACTGTAAGGCTTAAGTAGAGCCTTGTGGGGCATTTTGGTGCACTGTAAGGCATACATAGAGCCTTGTAGGGCATTTGGTACACTCTAAGGCATAAGTAGAGCCTTGTAGGGCATTTGGTGCACTGTAAGGCGTATGTAGAGCCTTGATGGGCATTTTGAACACTATAAGGCATATGTAAAGCCTTGTAGGGCATTTGGTACACTGTAAGGCATATATGTAGAGCCTCGTTGGGCACTTGGTACACTGTAAGGCATATGTAGAGCCTTGTTGGGCATTTGGTACACTGTAAGGCATAAGTAGAGCCTTGTAGGGCATTTGGTACACTGTAAGGCATATGTAGAGCCTCGTTGGGCACTTGGTACACTGTAAGGCATATGTAGAGCCTTGGGGGGCATTTGGTTCAAAGTAAGGCATATGTAGAGCCCTGTAGGGCATTTGGTGCATTGTAAGGCGTAAGTAGAGCCTTGTTTGGCATTTGGTACACTGTAAGGCATATGTAGAGCCTTGTAGCGCATTTGGTACACTCTAAGGCATATGTAGAGCCTCGTTGGGCACCTGGCACACTGTAAGGCATGTGTAGAGCCTCGTTGGGCATTTGGTACACTCTAAGGCATATGTAGAGCCTTGTAGGGCATTTGGTGCACTGTAAGGCATAAGTAGAGCCTTGTTTGGCATTCGGTACACTATAAGGCATATGTAGAGCCTTGTAGGGCATTTGGTACACTGTAAGGCATATGTAGAGCCTTTTTGGGTATTTGGTACACTGTAAGGCGTATGTAGAGCCTTGTTGGGCATTTGGTGCACTGTAAGGCATATGTAGAGCCTTGTAGGGCATTTGGTACACTCTAAGGCATATGTAGAGCCTTGTAGGGCATTTGGTGCACTGTAAGGCGTATGTAGAGCCTTGTTTGGCATTTGGAACACTATAAGGCATATGTAAAGCCTTGTAGGGCATTTAGTACACTGTAAGGCATATTCATAGCCTTTTACTGCATTTGGTAAACTGTAAGGCATATGCAGAGCTTTGAAGGGCGTTTGGTACACAGTAAGGCATATGCAGGGTCTTGTAGGGCATTTGGTACACTGTAAGGCATATGTAGAGCCTTGTCAGGCATTTGGTGCAATGTAAGGCACATGTAGAGTCTAGGGGGCATTTGGTATACTTTAAGGCAAAGGCAGTGCCTTTGGGGCATGTTGTACACTGTAAGGCTTAAGTAGAGCCTCGTTGCGCATTTGGTACACTCTAAGGCATATGTAGAGCCTTCTAGGGCATTTGGTGCCTTGTTAGGCACATGTAGAGCCGTGTTGGGCATTTTGGTGCACTGTAAGGCATATGTAGAGCCTTTTAGGGCATTTGGTACACTCTAAGGCATATGTAGAGCCTTCTAGGGCATTTGGTGCACTGTAAGGCATATGTAGAGCCTTTTAGGGCATTTTGTGCACTGTAAGGCTTATGTAGAGCCTTGTAGGGCTTTTGGTATACTGTAAGGCTTATGTAGAGCCTTGTAGGGCATTTGGTACACTGTAATGCATATGTAGAGCCTTTTAGGGCATTTTGTGCACTGTAAGGCTTATGTAGAGCCTTGTAGGGCTTTTGGTATACTGTAAGGCTTATGTAGAGCCTTGTAGGGCATTTGGTACACTGTAAGGTATATGTAGAGCCTTTTAGGGCATTTTGTGCACTGTAAGGCTTATGTAGAGCCTTGTAGGGCTTTTGGTATACTGTAAAGCTTATGTAGAGCCTTGTAGGGCATTTGGTACACTGTAAGGCATACGTAGAGCCTTGTTGGGCACTTGGTACACTGTAGGGCATATGTAGAGCCTCGTTGGGCATTTGGTACACTGTAAGGCATATGTAGAGCCTTGTAGGGCATTTGGTACACTCTAAGGCATATGTAGAGCCTTGTAGGGCATTTGGTGCACTGTAAGGCATATGTAGAGCCTTGTTTGGCATTTGGAACACTATAAGGCATATGTAAAGCCTTGTAGGGCATTTTGTGCACTGTAAGGCATATGTAGAGCCTTGTAGGGCATTTGGTACACTGTAAGGCATATGTAGAGCCTCGTTGGGCACTTGGTACACTGTAAGGCATATGTAGAGCCTCGTTCGGCATTTGGTACACTCTAAGGCATATGTAGAGCCTTGTAGGGTATTTGGTACACTGTAAGGCATATGTAGAGCATTGTAGGGCATTTTGTGCAATGTAAGGCATATGTAGAGCCTTTTAGGGCATTTTGTGCACTCTAAAGTATATGTAGAGCCTTGGAGGGCTTTTGGTACATTGTAAGGCTAATGTAGAGCCTTGTGGGGCATATGTAAGGGCATACTGGGGCATACTTTAAGGCATATGTAGAGACTTTTTGAGCACTTGATGCACTGTTATGCATATGTAGAGCCTTGTGGGGCATTTGGTGCACTGTTAGGCATATGTAGAGCCTTGTTGGGCATTTTGGTGCACTGTAAGACATATGAAGAGCCTTGTAGGACATTTGGTACACTCTAAGTCATATGTAGAGCCTTGATGGGCATTTGGTGCACTGTAAGGCATAAGTAGAGCCTTGTAGGGCATTTGGTGCACTCTAAGGCATATATAAAGCCTTGTAGGGCACTTGGTACGCTGTAAGGCAAAGGCAGTGCCTTGGGGGCATCTGGTGCACTGTTAGGCATATGTAGAGCCTTGTAGGGCATTCGGTACACTGTAAGGCATATGTAGAGCCTCGTTGGGCACTTGGTACACTGTAAGGCATATGTAGAGCCTCGTTGGGCATTTGGTACACTGTAAGGCATATGTAGAGCCTTGTAGGGCATTTGGTACACTGTAAGGCATATGTAGAGCCTTTTAGGGCATTTTGTGCACTGTAAGGCTTATGTAGAGCCTTGTAGGGCTTTTGGTATACTGTAAGGCATATGTAGAGCCTCGTTGGGCACTTGGTACACTGTAAGGCAAAGGCAGTGCCTTGGGGGCATGTTGTACACTTTAAGGCTTATGTAGAGCCTTGTGGGGCATTTCATGCACTGTAAGGCATATGTAGAGCCTCATTGGGCATTTGGTACACTGTAAGGCATATGTATAGCCTTGTAGGGCATTTGGCACACTGTAAGGCATATGTAGAGCCTTGTCGGGCATTTGGTGCACTGTAAGGCATATGTAGAGCCTTGTAGAGCATTTTGTGCACTGTTAGGCTTATGTAGAGCCTTGTAGGGCATTTGGTACACTCTAAGGCATATGTAAAGCCCCGTTGGGCATTTGGTAAACTCAAAGGCATATGTAGAGCCTTGTAGGGCATTTGGTACACTGTAAGGCAAAGACAGTGCCTTGGGGGCATGTTGTACACTGTAAGGCTGATGTAGAGCCTTGTGGGGCATTTCATGCACTGTAAGGCATATGTAGAGCCTTGTTGGGCATTTGGTGCACTGTAAGGCATAAGTAGAGTCTTGTCGGGCATTTGGTGCACTGAAAGGCACATGTACAGTCTAGGGGGCATTTGGTACACTGTAAGGCAAACCCAGTGCCTTGGGGGCATGTTGTACACTGTAAGGCATATGTAAAGCCTTGTTGGGCACTTGATGCACTGTAAGGCATATGTAGAGCCTTGTAGGGCATTTGGTGCACTGTTAGGCATATGTAGAGCCTTGTTGGGCATTTTGGTGCACTGTAAGGTATGAGTAGACGCTTTAGGGCATTTGGTACACTCTAAGGCATATGTAGAGCCTTGTAGGGCATTTGGTGCACTGTAAGGCGTATGTAGAGCCTTGTTTGGCATTTGGAACACTATAAGGCATATGTAAAGCCTTGTAGGGCATTTAGTACACTGTAAGGCATATTCATAGCCTTTTACTGCATTTGGTAAACTGTAAGGCATATGCAGAGCTTTGAAGGGCGTTTGGTACACAGTAAGGCATATGCAGGGTCTTGTAGGGCATTTGGTACACTGTAAGGCATATGTAGAGCCTTGTCAGGCATTTGGTGCACTGTAAGGCACATGTAAAGTCTAGAAGGCATTTGGTATACTGTAAGGCAAAGGCAGTGCCTTTGGGGCATGTTGTACACTGTAAGGCTTAAGTAGAGCCTCGTTGCGCATTTGGTACACTCTAAGGCATATGTAGAGCCTTCTAGGGCATTTGGTGCACTGTTAGGCGCATGTAGAGCCGTGTTGGGCATTTTGGTGCACTGTAAGGCATATGTAGAGCCTTTTAGGGCATTTGGTACACTCTCAGGCATATGTAGGGCCTTGTAGGGCATTTGGTGCACTGTAAGGCATATGTAGAGCCTTGTTTGGCATTTTGTGCACTGTAAGGCTTATGTAGAGCCTTGTAGGGCACTTGGTACACTGTAAGGCATATGTAGAGCCTTGTTGGGCACTTGGTACACTGTAGGGCATATGTAGAGCCTCGTTCGGCATTTGGTACACTGTAAGGCATATGTAGAGCCTTGTAGGGCATTTGGTACACTGTAAGGCATATGTAGAGCCTTTTAGGGCATTTTGTGCACTGTAAGGCTTATGTAGAGCCTTGTAGGGCTTTTGGTATACTG